>QANY01009141.1:140445-392449 GCA_003255025.1 Datisca glomerata | reverse complement strand
CCCCCCCCCCCCCCCCCCCAAAAAAAAACTCGAAAACTGCTTCAGGCCCCTAGCGACTAGAGAGAGAGAGAGAAAACTGCTTCAGGCCCCTAGCGACTAGAGAGAGAGAGAGAGAGAGAGAGAGAGAGAGATGGAAGCAGTCACTGATACGCAGGTAGCTGAAAACACCAGTAATGGAAGAGTGAAACCGAAAATTGTCGTCATAATGGGTCCTACTGGTTCAGGGAAGTCCAGACTTGCCATCGATTTGGCTTCGCACTTCTCCATTGAAATTATCAACGCCGATTCAATGCAGGTTTATCGAGGTCTTGACGTTCTCACCAATAAGGTTCCTCCAGATGACCAAAAAGGTCCGTTTTCAGTATTTCTATGTCGAAGTGTTCTTTTTTTTGTTATCTTGTGACTCTACTTGTTTTTGCCGCTGTAGGAGTGCCCCACCATCTCCTGGGAACTGTAAGCCCAAAACTAGAATACACGGCAAAAGAATTTCGGGATTCTGCAATTTCTGTAAGTTAGCAGCATTCTGTATGAAACCGCTATTTGATTAATTATGGTCGCAGCTAGTCCCTTTGCATCTTCTTCCTCAGTTCGCTTGTAGTTTAGGCATCTTCAGCCTTTGCTACTTGTATAAGTATGTGGTTAGCATGTTGGCTACGAGTTGCCTAGATACTGCCCTAGTTTTTTTCTTTTGTATGGATTGGATTTAGTCACACTGATATCTCTGAATTATTAAGATGCAGCTGTTGGTTCATTTGATGCCTGATTTTGCGATACTACTCTTTTTAGATATGCACAGTATATAGGCAGCTTGGTTAGATTGGCAATTGAAGTTGGAATAGATCTTATCCATCATTATTGGCAGCTTGGTTAGTTTGGCAATTGAAGTTGGAATAGATCTTATTGATCATTATGCAATAATGCAGACTTTCTTTATGTTTGTATCAATATTTATATGGGTTGACGTTTAGTTTCAATTGGGCTTGATCTATATTGGATTTTCAGGTTATCAATGACATATTACATCGCAATTCTCTGCCAGTCATAGTTGGGGGCACAAATTACTATATCCAGGTAGATAACTGGTCTGAATGTTTTCTTTTTATTAGTAAACTGTTCTGAATGATAATGTGAAGGATATTAAATTGCATACATTTTGAGTGCTATATTTATGATTTTGTTATTCTATTACACTTGTTTTCTTGACATTTTGTTTTACTCTATAGTTACTGCCTAGTCGCATACAGTAACACGAGACCAACATCCACTCTATTTATGCTTTTATTTTCTCCCTTAAAACCTGGTTGACATCTGAAAATTGAATATGAAATAGTATGATCGTTGGAAAACACCTAACCTGGTACAGTCTAATTGTGAGTTCTGTTTTACTCATGGTAGTGATACTGTACTATATAACTAATGGCTGATGTTGTCTTTCCAAAATGAAGAGTATTTCTCTTTTGCTTTCGTGATGTATTTGCTGGTGGTATGACATTTGTACTAGATCATTATTTAGTGATAGGAATCGTGTTGCAAATTTTATTTTATGGCAAGATTCGAGGTAGATTTGATGCAAGTCTGCTAAATTTTTAGCTTGATTGATTTCAAGCATACTAATTGGAGTTACTCTTGATGCTTCACTCGCTGCGACTATAATATTATTATCTCCAATTTCTTTTCTTTCATGCAGGCTCTTGTAAGCCCATTCCTTCTAGATGATTCAGCAGAAGAGAAGGTTGGAACCTGTTTCAGCAGTCCTGGTAAATAGAAACTTCACTTTTTTTTCCTGTCTTGCATTTGATATGCATTTGGAGTCAAATTTATCTACTATTCATTATTTTTCCAGGAGATGAAGAGGCAGATAAAGAATCGGATTTTGAGAGGGATGATTTCAATTTTAGTTATAATCATCTCAAAGAAATCGATCCAGTTGCAGCGAATAGAATTCACCCAAATGACCATAGAAAAGTACGGTGCCAGCTTATATTGTCCGTTATCTCTTGATAAATGGGTGAACTAAATTAGTTACTTGTTTAGTTTTGTCCTCGTTCGGTGGTTTCCAATGATTTTTCATGTTAATTCTAGGGGCACCTACCACCTACTATGATTCTTGAATATTAATGATTTCATTTAAGGGAAAATAACCAATGGAAGTCAGATAATCTAAAAGTTTGAGAATATGTATTGGATCTAATGAAGATCTATAGCTTTAGAATATTTTTGTTCTAACTGACAGTACAAATACCCTTCTAGTAATTGTTAGAAGTTTTGCATCTCTCCTATCTAAGAGTTCATGTACTGTCCTGTTCATACTGATAAAAGAATGTGCTGAACTATATATATGTTATAAACAGGGCTATAGAGGTCTTATTTTCAATTGTAAACAAATTGTATTGTGATACTACAATTTAGCCCCTTGCTATTAGCTCTTTCATTTTCATCCATGATCACTTGGCCATCTCTCTAGCATTTATTTCATAGTTCTTTATGTCATTCACCATCTTATTTTCGTGTCTTGGTAGTTAGATGTTTCTGTTCCACTATAGATTGGTTATTGTAGTAATTTCTGTGCCTGGTTTATGAGTGCAAAGACTTGGAGTTTTCTCACAGGAAGTGTGAGCACCTAGCCTCTTTCTTCTAGAATGTTACGGCAGAAATAGACACTAGTCTTTCCCTACTAGGCTAATAAATCTTGCAAGTCTGTGTGATAGTTCTATTGCTAAAACTGTAATATTGCTATAAACGTTGAGCATGTTGCTAATTCCAATTCGGTCGAATAATGTGCAGGTAAAGCAGTACCTCAGCTTGTATTTCCGCTCTGGTGTTCTTCCCAGCAAAATATTTCAAGGAAAAGCCGCTGAGGTTTGTGTTTCTTGTGACTCGTATACCTGACTATAAGGAGGTTTTTCAAGTCTCCCTTTTCTTCTTGGGGAAACTCTTGTCTTTAAAACAGATTATTCCTTCCTCTTGCCCTCCCCTTCCTCTGATGTGTTTAGAGCTCACTGCATGATCATAATAATGTACTTTTGAAGTGCAATGAACTAACTACAGTAAATGTGATATTCTTTTTCTTGGTTAAATATTCGACATCTAGTTAGAGCAATAACCATCATAAGCATTCTTGCTTATTTTATGGGATCCATATAGCAAAGAAAAAAGCAAGATTCTCAGTTCTTTTAAAACATGTTAAAACGTTGCATGTGGCAGGGCAGAATTGGGGTCGAGCTGATTATTTTAGATACAATTGCTGTTTCATTTGTGTGGATGCTTCTCTCCCTGTACTTGACCAACATGTGGATCAGAGAGTGGATGACATGGTAGCTACAGGATTACTGGATGAAGTCTACGACATCTACAATCTGAAGGCAGACTACAGTAGAGGTTTAAGGCAGGCCATCGGTGTCCGGGAGTTTGAAGACTTTTTAAAACTGTATGTACCTGGAGGGAAATTTGATGAAGAGAGTGCAATGCTTGATGAATCTATATCCCCGAAGTCAATGAGTGATAGAGATGTGATTTTGAAAGAGAATATGAGGGAAATCTTGAATTCGTCAAGTGACAATCAACTCAAAATACTATTAAAAGAAGCAATTGCCAAAGTGAAGTTGAACACCCGAAGACTCGCTCGTCGTCAGGTTTGACTATGTTTACATATATATCTGCACTATTGAAAAATATGTGTAATTGACTAGCCATTAGTCTTCTGGCAAAGATTGCTAATCAATTCTTGATTTGTTACCTTTTTTGAATTGCTGACATGAATCTTAGAGAAAGCCAACCTAATACAATTTTATGTTCTGCAGAGGAGGCGGCTAAGTAGATTGCAAACATTGTTCGGATGGAACATACACTATGTTGATTCTACAGAGTTCATATCATGTACAGCTTCCGAAATACAACCCCCGCAACAAAAAGGAACCAAATAAATGAAAATAATTTCTAGCTTTAGAGTACATCTTCTACCGATCTTCCTTACCAAATTGATCATTTTAACTTTTAGGCAAATCAGAGCAATCATGGACTGCACAAGTGGTTGAGCCTTCCATCAAAATGATTAGCTCATTCCTCGCAGACAAAGCTAATTCGGTAAATGTGTTTGGGGCCCAACATAGTTCTGGAATTAAAATAATGCAACGCGACTTGTGGTCTCAGTATACGTGCAAGGTCAGCTATGTCAGAGATAGTTGAGATCTTTTTCAATCTCCGGCTCTCTGGTTTCGCCATATCACTCTGTTTTCTGCTTCTGAGGTGTTAATATATTAGCTTTACAGTTTATCCTGGCTTTAAAAGTTTAGTTGGTATCAACTCATTGCAGGCTTGCGAAAATAAAGTACTTAGGGGAGAACATGAATGGGAGCAACACAAGCAAGGCCGTGGACATCGGAAGAGAATATATCGGCTTAGGAAATCTGAAAATTCATCCTTGCGTGACCAGAAGCAGCAGTACCCGTGAGCGTATAGCCATTTCAGCCTTACTCCCTATCGGAAAAATCCAAGCCTCGATGGAAAAATAATTCAAGGTTATTTCTTTGTTAGGTATAGAATTCTTTCCTATTAATCTTCATACCATATAGATATACTAATTACATGGACATATATATATATATTGCTATTAGTTTAATTTATGATTTTATGAGCCATTATTTCATGTATGAAATTATTGAACAGAAAAGAGTTAAGAGATGTTCAGTCATACTTGTTTCAACGCTGCTGACTAATAGATACGATGCTGAACTGCATAAAATTGCTTATTTTGTTACTTTTTTGTGTTAATTTTGTTCTCTAAATGTATTTATTAGCTAGTAAAGTTTTGGATATGCCTAATACATAAGTGATAACTTCTTATTTCAGTTTGAAATCACGTTGAATTAAAAGGAAAAAAATAGTATTCATGAAACATAGGATTCTCTACTTTTTTTAAATAGTATTCATAAAAAAAAGTAGTATTCATCAAACATAGGATTCTCGGGCTCTAGCTTTTTTTTATTTGATTATTTTTTTGAATAATAGTATTCTTGAAACATAGGATTCTCTACTAGGACAATTCACCAGGATGATTTGTATCTTCCCCCTTTCAAGACGATGCGATGATACATATAGTGTGCCTGATTTTTGTGAGTATGATTGTTTAATTTTATGGTCATTTGGTATTTAAATCTTGAATGACTATGTAATTAAATTTGTGGGAAAAGAATCCAACACAATTTAATTGATTTATAAAACATGATTGATATATTTAATTGTGTATGGAGTAATCTATAGAATAATTGATGTTAATTTAGATTTAAGTACGTCATTTTGGGGCACATAGATCTAAATGAGTGTTTGGTATGAGTGTATGTTTAGGAAGATTCTAGTAAATTTGGAAGTCATGTTTGGTTGAACAAAAATTGATGGGTAATTTGATTCCAGGCATTTTCACTTACCCACTATTGGAGGGTATTTGATACCCCCGATTTTTGACGGTTTCCCATTCTAGACGTCTTCTCCAGTTTTGTTTTGTTTCCACAATCTCTCGAGTCTTGAGATTATCAAATAAGTAGTAGAAAAATATTTAGTATGTCAACATTTTAAAATAATAGTTATTATGTGTACCGAATATAACCGTCTTAAATTTTTGGACATTTTATTTTCTTAGAATTATATTTCAACAATACATTTTATTTTTTTAGAGTTATATTTCAACAATCTTATTATGAAAATCTTTTATTCTCAATCTTATCTCAAACGATCTCTAATGAGATATGTGCAACACAAATATGGTCTTGTGTTGTATGTATTTCATTTGAGTTATTTGTCACCCCAAATGTTATATCCAACACGTGGTATTACATTTGAGTCACATGTACCTTAAAATGAAGTACTTTATTTATGTTGCATGTAGTCTATTTGGGTCAAATGAAGCGCATTTATAATGGTACCATCAACAATTTTGAATTTCCCAATTTCTATACTGTAATTACCCTGTCTTGGGGGTAATCTGGTTAGTACATTTACTGTCATTAAAAGACAAATGAAATTCCAACAATTCATTTAGTCAATAATACAAACAAAATTACCATGCCTCGCAAAAAAAACACACTAGTGATATTGGTAGTACAAATCATAATTAAACAGTCAAATTTTCAGTTTTCACTCAAGAAAGGAAAAAAAAGGTGATTAGTAACAAAATGTTCATGTTAAAATAAGAAAAACCCAGTCAAGACTAGAATCATACAGAGACAGAGAGATCCTTCATTTAAAATCCAAATGAAGTCGCTGACCCAAATTACAGAAATCAATGTGGTTACTGAGTTAGAATAATCTTAGTTCAGAATTTCAATGTTTTTGCTCAGTTCCTCCAGCTTCTTCATCCTCATTCTCTCACTTTCACCGACCAACTGACCAGTCATTCCCACAGAGAAATCCAGAACAACAAAAGCAAACGTTAGCATCCAACCCAACTTATATACTTGTGGAAGAGACAAAGATACTTTATTTTGCCAGAGAGCATATAACTAAGGGAAACAGATTCTCTACGACTGGCTTTGCCTACGGCAAATACAGTCGGCTTTATAGATTATCTCAGATCTAATCAACTCGACTTTGTAGATTATCTCAGATCTGATCAACTGAAGAAAGTAAGATACAAAATATGATTCAAAATAAGATTTTTTTTCTTTCAACTTAGAAGTTTGGCTCGACATGGACCATCGTGATTAGATGGCCCATATGCGCCAAACTACACATGGAAGTCAATTGACAGAGAATCTCGGTTAAGAACTAAGAACGTTTGTGAATTGAATTCGAATTTCTAAAGAAGATAAGTTTGGTAATTCCATTCAATTTAATAAGTGTTATAGTTCAATTTTTCTGAAGGCTTGTTTAAAAGCAATTTTCAATCAGTTAAAATTATAAAGGTGTTAGGTAAATTTGTTTTTGGGTAATTTTTCGGAGTTCAAAAACAGAACAACTAAATGTAAACGCCTACCTCCATCAATTTAGTGACCAGTTGAGCTTTCTCTTTGTTTTTGTCATTCAAAGCATCAAGGGCTTCTTTGTATTCCCTCTCCTGTAAATTTAACCATGTAAAATTTTATTTTTAATCATGATATTATAGTATTTAATGAATAATCATTAGAATGTACAAAATTTTTACATATTTTATATAATACACTGAAAAATAACATTTTAAGTCAGTCTTAAAGAACTTGTCAGATCAATTTAAAGATTTGGAAGTTAATTAAAAGCGTCACCTTCTTCTGACAGCTTTGTCCAAGTGGCCTCAACTCTTTGTTGACAATATCTATCTTCTTACGTATGATAGAAACATCTTTCCTCATTGGATCTGTGAGAGCTTCAAGCTCCTGATTCATTTCATATTTTTCATATAAACCATCACTTTGAATTCTCATGAATCATAGACCATAAGCAGAAAAAATAAATAAATATTTAAACTTATTTGATAATTATGTAGAAAGGGTCTTTTGTAATACTAATTTATTATCTAAGTGTTCTCCAAAAAAAAAACAAAAAGAATTTAATTACAATGTGATAAAAGATTACAAAGAGTTCAATAAACAATTGGGAAAAGAAATATAAACACTACAAGAAGTTATGAAAAATGTATTATCCTTATGAAAATAGTAATAGAAAGCTGAAACAAACAACACAGCTATGGCTTGTAATTGCTCAAAAATCAGTAGTTTTCGAACTTGCAAAGAGAACAACTATTTAAAAGCTCATTCATGACCATTCCAATATGCTAAGAAAACGACTTTTCAAAACAACAGTAAACGCGGAGACAGTTTTCTCGTTCACGTTTTCCAACACTTACTTCGCGGATCTCGGCCAAGCGTCTAGTAGCTTCTTCAGCACGACCTAAATAAGCTTGAACCTTGTCCTTCACCTCCATCTTCTTCCTCTCGATTTCTTCCTCCTTCACCCGGAACATTGCCAATGCCGATCTCGATATTTCATCTTCCTTGTCATCCCGAACCGGGCTGCCTTTGTAACCTATAACGCCGGAGTTCTTCACTAGCTGAATCTGTGATTGTTGCTGCTCCAACAACTGTTTCTGTGTTGTCATATTGTTCTCCCTCTAATGGTAAGTACTTTTTCTCTTCTTCCTTTTAGTTTTTCTTCCTTAGCTCTTTTTGCTTAGAATGATTATTCTCTTTCCATGTTTTAAATTGTTATAAGCAAAGACTAGCTTTAAAGGTATGAAACCACTTTTGCTTGCTTTACAACAAACATTGCCGTAAGGTAAATTGACCAAATTGCCCCAACTCACTTCACTATCACTATTCAAGTTCAAGATCATCTTACCTCTACTCAATTATCACTCCTCAATCTATAATTATTTGCTATTAACACAACTTTATCATATTGAATGATACACACTCAACAAGATTGACAGAATAACGACTGTATTTCGGATTGTAGAGAGGTTTTGTCAATCATATTGTAGGATCAAACTGTAGATCATACGTTATTTTTATAGTTAGAGAACAAATGATAAATTTTACTATTTCGCTTATTGGGTAATTTAAATAACTAAATAACAACTAAAAATTAAACAAGTTAAATAGATAGTCTGTTATTTTCAATTGAATTTCTTACAAATTACATGATCCTATCAATTTAAAGTTTTAACTATGAATCTAATCGTTGAGATTGGATAGGATTGTAAAATCTTAAGAACTTACAATCTGATCGGGAATTTCAATTTACTCAAACACGTACGCAATTAGCATAATTATGTACGATAATGAGATGTAGTGAGGATCTTCTACTCCTGATTTTCAACTTAGTATGGTTTAAGTATTTGACAAATCAAGATGGGTCCATATTTGGTAGAAAAGCTGTTTTCTTAAGTAGGTGTATTGGCCAAATCAACTAACTACTGCATTCTTTGAGACATTCTTACCTTGATAACAAATACATACTATTTAAGGACATTACATTAAAAAAACATAATCCTTTCCTTTTTTTTTTCTTGGAAAATTGAATTTTCCCCATATTATAAAAGGGTTGTACATTGGGTTCATGTGGGTATGATGTAAAATATTGTCAGATTTTCCTAAAAGATTTAAAAAAACATATTAAGTATTGGTAATTATTTCCTTTTCCTTGAAGAGGAATGCTTGGAATGGAAGTTGTGTTGTGGAGTATAGGGTAAGGTCTTACCTACAAACAGAGTGAATACAGAGCTTTATAGACCAAGACTTGAAACAAAAGTTTGCAGTAGAAACCTAACTTTTATACCATAATTACTCGGCTTTTATTTATTTATTATTCATCTTATATAAATTATTCTCTCTATGAAAGTTATATTTGTTCAGTTAGAAGTGAAAAGCATGCACTACCGAGTTACACTCTTACTTTTATTTATTTATTATTCATCGTATATAAATTATTCTCTCTACGAGAGCTATATTTGTTCAGTTAATAGTGGAAAGCATGCACTATCAAGTTACACTCTTACTTTTATTTGGGTCCATATTTAGGTTTATTAGGATTAAACGTCTTGTAAAGTGATACACGTGTTACATAATAGTCAGATGTTCTAAGAGGCTTAGAGTGTGTTTGTTAATGTTATAGCTAGAAGTGTTTTTATACATTTAAATAATATAACTTAATTCATAATTATGTCATATATATTTTTTCTCAAAAACACTTGCTATATTTTTTAACATATCCATGTAGATATAAAAACATTTTAAGAAACATTAGAGTATGTGTTTATTGTAGAAGTGTTTTTACGTACCAAAATATGTTAAAAATAACAATATTTATCAAATACATGTGTTTTGAAATAACACTTTGAATGCAATAAAGTGTTTTCAACGAAGCGCTCCCAATCCCAAACTCACCCTTAGACCGCACAATATTTCCCTAAAAAATAAGGGCAGAAAACAAGCAAAAATGAATAGATACATTCTTTACATGAATAAATCATAAATAACCATCTTCATATATAAGAAAAATAAATATAATCAGTCCATCTGATTTATTATTTCCTTCAATCTGATAGCTAGTAGTAGTTTGCTAGCTTGTTGGCTTATCTTACTTGAAATCCCTACCTCAAAATAATATAACCCTGATATTAGGTATCATCCCTCATTGAATTACTCTCATATGAGACCTACAAGGGGTGATCTAAGAGTGGGATCACCCGGTACGAGAGAACTTTTCTGTAACTATACGAGTTAGTACTCATATCACCTGTTGTGTACAAGTCAACAATTTCTCTTTTTTCCCCTTTCTTTTGTGATCCCTGGATATGGACCATTAGAACAAAGTTTTAACATCTCAACTACATGCTTTCCAGTGATAAAAGTCTCAGCTTGTTGATTAGAAGCAATACATAAAACATCAACTTTCCACCTTTTATTTCGTTATTATCCTAAGAGTCAAAGACTATATGATTATGTGCTAGGCTAACTTTGATTATATTCATATATACATAAAAGTGGTGATTGGGAAACAAATGTTTGAGCTGTAAATTTTGCATTCTGTGTTGGCAAAGTGTGTGAAATAATGGGATGGATATAGATAGCTTTTGAGTATCTAAATACTCTAACAGCCCAAAAGTACTTCTGACCCTCTAAACTCTTCTGTCAAGAATTCAGTCGCGTAGGGTCAGGTCAGTTATTACCGTTGGCAACAGCTAATCCAGGCTTGCACCCCATTTCATGTACTGGGTTTCACCCCTGGTCTGGGTGCCCCCAGGGACGTTCATGATTCGATTTGGTCAGTTATTCTATGAAACATGAAGTACCATAATTATTGGTGCTCTTCCTAACCAAACTGACAAGAACCGAACTAATGAAAATCAGTTCAGTTCGGTTTGCTTTGAACGATTAATCTTAAAAGACAAAATTAAATACAAACTCCTACAAAGTTAACTCGAATTAATATCAAATGCCAGTTCCTCCAAGGTATTATTCTACAAATTTCATAGGGGCACAGTTGCATAAGAGAAGGAACACCAAAGATGATCCAATTTTCTGCCTTTCTCAACCATCTTGTTTTCGCAAAATATTTCTCTGATAAGTTAGATATGAAGTGAAGAGCTATGGATAAATTAGTAAAGGTAGATGTATCATTCTAAACATGGATGGAGATGGTTTAAAAAATTTCTAACCTCATGGTTGATAAAGATGCAGAATTAAATGTTACTAGTTTCAGTCAGCCAGTGCAATAATTTATGTTATATAGATGGCTTCCAGACAAGGTTTAGCTATCTATGATGGTTGCAAACTTGGCTGTGGCTTTAAGTATGATCATACCCTTTAAGACTGACACAGCTCCATCAATCCCCACTTGCGCAACCCTGGCATCCACAGTGCACACACTCCACAACTTTCTCCTCCCTCAAGTGCTTCGGGACCCGACACACACAAGTCGTGCCAAAGTTATGATCCCTGGGCTGTATGCATCGTAGACAGCATAGGCGTTCATATCCTGGCTGCAGCGTAAATAAAAATACCCAAATCATAGGCGGAACAAACTTACACAAAAAATTAGAGGTATAGAAAAGACTTCAACCTATTACTCATTCCATTTTAAATTATTTTGTTCATCAAATAAATTACCTAATTTGTAAACCAATTATTAGTCACCGATGTAAAGGCAAAGCAAATCTTTGAAATTAGTTGTTCATTATTTATTGAATGGGGATGAAAATGAACTGAAGTGTGTGTTCCATTAACAGATCATTTAGTCCCAACAATGAAATGGAAGTGTGAATTGACACGAGATAAGAAATGAAGGACGCATGACAAATAAAATAAGTAAGGCACCTAATGATCATTCACTGTTTCTAATTTAAACTACTTATTTTGGCCAAATAAATCATAATAATAATTTCGTAGAGTAAAGTATTGAAATGAGCTCTTCTTCAACCTTTTTCCATTTCGCAATTAAGCTGCCATCTGCATAGCCTTGTTCCAAGCAGAATTCATAGAGCTCCTTAGATATTTCATTCCTCTTGTGGTAAATGTCAAAGACGTAGCGGCTCCTTTGATGTGAAAGTTTGAAAATTGCCCACAGTGCTTCACACTTTCTCTTGCCATCATTTGGATCATTTTCAGCTGTGAAACAAGCATAAGAGAACCTTGAGTATCACAACGGGCAGAAAAAAGTTTTGCAAAGGCATCAGAATGCAACATCAAAATACGTGCTCAACCTTCTCTCATCTTAGCATCAAGCTCACGAAGAGTAGGCTCAATCAACTCCCATCCATCGGGGTATTTGATGCGGTTTGTCTTCACTTTAGGCATTTTGCAGCTACAGTTCAATTAACTAAGTAATGGTCTCTGAAAATAAAAAAATATTAGGAACACTAAAAAAAACCAGATAAGGCACAGTAAACTAATGGACCTTCCATAATGCACCTATTGTTTCTTGACTTTGAACATTAAAATACACACTATATGACCGTGTTAAACTCCTACAACTACAAATCAAAGTTTATCAACAACTATTTCCTTAACACATTGCAGTTTAGCTGCCCTTCTGCATGGAAGGGTAAAACCGATAACCTACACCCAGTCTTTGTTCTGAAATAGGACAGTCTTGGGCTTCAAACTTAAAAGGTTACTTTCTAAGAGAAGGTGCCAGTATGGAACATGGGAATAAACAAAACAGATGGAAGGTAATAAGTGTACCAAGAGAAAGAATATACATAGAAGAAAAGAGGGAAGAGATACTAACTTATTAGGTTAGGCTGCTATTCTTTCAAATAGATAGAAACAGTTGCAATGAAAGAGTTAATCAAACCCTGGCTTCTTTAAGGCAAGTAAGTTCATATAGGTAAACTTTTGACTGGGTTTCTTAAGATCTCTTGTAGCATCTACCTATTGACCCTTAATACAAATAGGCATCACAATAACATTATTAAGAAGACTGAACAACTTTAACAGACGGAATGAAAATTTCGTAAGTGGAACAACCACTCTGGAACTAGAACATTAAGAAGCAGGACCTTTCCAAGACATTTTATCATGACCCTTCACGGCGATACCTCAAATATAGCTAGTGCAAACACCTAATCAATATGTTTCCTTCTCTAAAATCAAGAACAGAAAGAGCTTTTACTTGTTAAAACTGGCGGTAACTTGGAGACTAGCTACTAAATCCTTTATTAAATAGCTGCACATTTCATCATAATTAACATCACAAAACAACACAAGTTGTATTTGATCATGGTTTTGACTTACTTATATGTGCGGAAAAAAAGAGAAAGCAAAAGAAGAAGCTTTTGAGTCGTTGGAGCTTCCAAACGCTCACCAGGACGGCAGCATTCAATGACAAAAGTTCGAATAATGCTTCTGGCTAATTTAAACAAGAAACTATTCCCATAAAATTCGAAGCTTAATAAGCCTTACACTAACAGTATTGGTTATATGCTAATTGTCCAGTTTCTTAGAGGTATTCTTAATGGCGCATAAATGGCAAACCTGCTTCTCACCCCTAACAAAGAGAAATACAGAGAGAAATAGAATACGCACCTGATACCCTATGTCACTGCGCTAATCAGAGTACCTTGTGAGTTTTTACGTGAAGTGCAAGGAGTGAGTGAATGAGTGCCGAAAACAAATAGAAAACTCTAAGAGAATGCGAAGAAAGGAACTGAAAGGTAGGAAGTATGGAAAAAAAAGGGACATTGCCGTGAATTGAGGGTGGAAAAAGAGAGATTTGAAACCCCGCTACTAGTTTTAACTGAATGTGATTTTTTTATTGGAAAATGACTAATTTATCCTTTGCTAATCTATGGTTTAATAAATTTTTTTATTATACTCTGATCTAATACTCTAATGTTAAGATTAACATTTATTAAATTGAAGTCTAATAAAATATTTTAGTTAGATCATGATCTAGTAGATATGAAGTTCAACAAGAAATTTTTTTTAAAAAAAGGTAGTGTAATCTCTTTTCCATAAAAAAAAAGTCTACCATAAAAAAGTCTTTCACAAATCTTTGAAAAATTCAATAGAGTAAAAGGGAAAGAAAAAGAAGTTACCTTATAGAATTTCAAAAAGAAATTAAAAATATTAAAATAGAAATAAAAGAATTAAGAAATTCTAACACAGAAATAAAGAAAGAATTAAACCTTTTAAAAATAAAAAATCTAATTAATAAACAAGAATTGAGTGAGCCTAGTAAATTACTAATTTCTGATAATGAGGTTGAAGAATCTATTAACTGTCAAGACGATGAAAATTTCATCCAAATACTTAACCACATCAAAATCAAGAAATGACACATAATAGTCAGAATAATTATTCAAGATTTTGATTTCATAACAATGGCTCTTGTGGATACAAGAGAAGATTTGAATTGTATGCAGGAAGGACTAATTCCTCCAAAGTATTTCAAGAAAATGAAAGAGTCTCTGTCTTCTGCCAATGATACCCGAATGCATATTAATTATGAAATCCCCAAAGTTCATATTTTTCAATATAGTGTATGTTTTAAAACATCTCTTGTCTTAGTAAAGAATATGACAGATAAATTAATTTTGGGTTTACCATTCATTTCTTTATTGTATCCTTTCATAACAAAATATGATGGGATAATTACTTATCACATGGAAGAACCTGACAAATTCAAATTTCTTTCTTTTCCTCCCAATGAGAATTTGAAAAATTTAAAACAAAATTATGTTTTCAAATCCATAAATACAATCTCTTGTAAAGAGAAACAATTGGAGTTTTTACAAGAAGAAAAAAAATTGGAAAAAAAATGAAGCACAGCTTCAGAAACCTGATCTTCAAGATCAAATTAAAATCTTTAAATAAGGAATTCATCGTCTAGTGAATAATTATAAGTCACTTGACAATGTTGTAGGATGGATAAAATATTCAATACCAAACAAAATAGACTTAATCAACAGACTTAGTAATGCTAATATATCCTCTAAGTTTAGCATAGAAACTGGATGTTGGCAAAACCAGACAAATAAGATTGAGAAATACAAGATTATATTTTATCGTTGTAATTGGAAAATAATGTCATTTGATCTTAGATTTGCTCCAAGTAAAATTCAGAATATAATAATTGAATTCTTTAATCAATTTACTGATTTCTTGATTGTCTGCATTAACAACATTCTTATTAAACAATACTCGTTAAGTTTGTTGATTGTTTACAATTATGAATCTGTTAAACAATTATGGAACTATTTTAAATTGTTTGCCAAAATAATAAAACAAAATAGTTTAGTTGTCTCTACAAGTAGAACTGAACTATTTCAAAATAGATTTTCAGGACTTGAAATTTATTATTTCATTAATCAAATCATGTAATTTGCCTTAATTCAAAAATGTCTTTTAAAAATTAACTGCAAATCTGCAAAATGTATTTTGAATGGAAAAATATTACTTCCGAATAAATTCTTGTCAGATAGCAGCCTATTCTCAATACTTTTAATTTCAATGTCCAAATCATTAATAATCCAATTCCTGACCTTCTTTTTTATAAATTTATGTAGGGAATCATTCCAAGATTCTACAATGGAGGAATTTGAGAATTCGGCCCAACTAGAATACGGAAATGTAGAACCCAAAATACTCAATCAAAATTATTTTAAAATCAAGAAGTTCAATGGCAAAGCAGCCGCTTTTTGTTCAAAATCCCCATTTATTAATTATGGTCATAATGGATTTGAATATCCAGGAAATGACTGGATTAATAAATTGAATGAACTCTTAGAAGATGTTGGATTCAAGGATGACTTCAATGCAGCATTAATTCAGTGGTATGAAAAATGTGAAAAATATGGTTTCACAAAGATAATGAATTTTGTTATGATAACAATAAAATTTTAACCGTAAACCTTTTAAAACAAGCAATATTTAAAATTGGGAATTTCTAAATAAAATAATAGAAGAATTTTTGATTCCAGAAGAAACTTTTTTCATCATGCCTGACGGATTTCAAAAGAGTCATAGGCATGCAGTAGAATCCTTAACTGAAAGAATCAGTATTACTTTCAGAAATTACGTGAGAATGATGAATGATTCAATAATAGAAGAGTTTTTGACTCAACAATTTGCCCTTAAAGCCCAAATCAAATAGGAGTCTTCTACTCCTAAACAAGCCCAATCAACAATACTTGGGTCCAATTTGACACATTCCCAATATCCTTTTATGCCCAATCAATTTCAAAATACAAGAAATCATCATTTGATTTTCAAAAAATGACCAATGAAAATCTCTTTCATATTGAGCCTCCATTTGCTTATTTGAAGGATCCTACTCAAATTGCCGAAGCCCATTTCATTCCTAAAGTTCCATTATGTCCCTGGACATAATAACAAAAATCTTAGTTTCTACAGAGAGAATTCTGAGAAAAGAATCATTTACCATTCTTTCTCTATCCTCAGAATCATAACTATGGATGATTGAAGAATCCATCATTCAAGTTTTAAAATAATTTTAAATAAAAAATAATATAATTATTTTGACTATATTGATGCATGGCACAAGATTTTCTTGTATCAAAATAGTGATTTATCTCACATTTGATTTTTAAATTTCGATAACACTTTCAAAATTGATTTTTCAAGTTGGTTCTTAAAATGGTGGTCCATTCATGGTTTTACCTTAGAACTTTTTTCAATTGATTTACAATAATATTTCAATTTATTTTTTAAGATTGACAAGCCTTTACCAATTGAGACTTCTTTTCCCCAAATACTTTGTTTTTCAATAAAATATAAAAATATCTTAGATTTTGAAATGGCGATGCGCGATTGAAAGAGGAATCTTCACCAGAGAATATTATGTTAAATGGTGGGATAAGTTGAATACCTAGAAAATTATTGCATCCATCAATTATGAATTTGCAAGTATCCATCCCAATATGAGACTAGCAATCTTTTCATCCAAGCTCCATTAAAAATTAATGAGCCTATTGACATAGCTCCACAAATAAAACTATCTAGTCAAAATTCTTCCAAACCCGAATCAAAATCCGGATCCAAACCCTCTTCAAAAGGTAAATCAAAGGGCACAACTCCAAAGTCCAAACTAAAGAAAAAATTACTCCAATAAATACTTCTCCTTCTGGAGGAAAATAATGAATCTAACTTTGAATCACTTACAGAATCAAGTTACTAAACAAAAAGAATCCAGGAAGGCCACTCTTCAGCAATTGAAGGACTCATCTAATAATGATGACCTCAGTAATAATTCAGACGAAATAAATAAAGGAATTTGTCTTTGACAAAATGTCAATGTTTGAATAAAAATAATTGATGAATCATGATAACACCTTGACTTAATGCAATAGTCATGATGATCTCCAAAGAAAAGACAATTATCAATAATCAAGAACACAAGAGTTCAAAACAACAATTATCAATGACCCAAGTCTACATCAATATTGATTTTCAAGACAGCAATAATGACTTTCCAAGGATGAAGACACGAAGGCCGATATAGTAATTATCAAGAAATCTTTACATCTTTGTCTTCTTCTATAATTATTGTACTAAGTTGTCAAATAATTACGCAACTATTCATGTTTTTTACTATTTTTAGTCAAAAGTAGAAATATAAAATGTTTTTATTTTTGTAGAAAAGAATAGTTTAGATAAGTGATGGGTTCCCGGTGAAATCCACTACCATTGGTTATAAATAGGTAACCATCTCCCATTTGTTCCTCAAAACTCATTTTACAACTCTTATTATCCGAGAGCCAAAACTTTTTTCTTCTACTCCTCTTTTGTAAATCTTTTCTTCTTTTTTCTTCAACATAAAATAGTGAGCGGGAGCACTAATTTATTGTTGCCAATAAACTCTGTTTGTGTAAGTTTTTAATCTTACACCCTAATACAACTTTTGTAATTACTGTTTATTAATACAGTTTTTACTATTTACCCCCTCTTTAAATTACTGTTCATTTACTGTTTCTACTTCAAATATTAAAACTAGTGGTTACCAAGTCCTAGAGGCATCCAACCCCTAGATTTAATCTTTAGAATTCATTATAAAGTTACCAAAATAAATATGAATTTTCAAGCCATCAATAGAAGTCCAAAGAATCAAACCCTAGTCAAAGTAATGTCAATATTAGAGTTTCTAAAACAATTAGGTGGTCTGATATTAATTTACCTACAAATTGGCTTTTAACTAATGAAAGTCAACCTACTCAAATTCAAAGACCAATTGAAGATGTAGATTACGTCCAGCAGTACATGGGTGGTACTGTAAAAATTAACTTTCAACATCTTCTAGTCCACAAATTAGGGAGTATAGCTAGTCTAGTACCCCTAGAAATTCTTTTTCTGAATCATCCGTTAGTAATGATCAAAATCTTAGGATTCAACATTTAGAACAAAAATTAAAGAAATTACAAATTAAAATTTTAAGATTTAAATACATAGCCACAAGTTCTCAAATTAGTCAGCCAGTCTTTGATAATAAGTCTGATCAATATGATGAAGTTGAAGCACCCACTGGATCAGATTTCCAAGGCAGCCTCATTCTGTCAATCCTCAACTCTTAGTTCTTCAACCTCATTATCAGAAATTAGTAATATCAATAATAAGCCATAATTAAATTATGTCAATCTAAGGTTAGATTCTTAGGATTTGAATTACTGTTTAATTTAAATCCTGGTGGGGATAATACTGTTCATTTACTCCACTAGTTTTAATATTTAAAGTTAATGATTTTAAAATATGAGGATCTGCTAAACTAATAGACAGATCTGAAAAATAAACAAAATGAATTGGACCATTGCAGAGTGGGATTCAATTAATCATGAGTACTGTCATTAAAATTTGTAAATCTTACATCTCGCAAGGCTAATAAGACAGATGTATTTAGGCATCCTTTTGTGAGTGGTTTTATATATATATATATACACATATTCTGAGACAAGTACATAATTATCTCATAATTATGTACCTGCCCCAGAATAAAAATTCATTTTGCAAGTTAGTCATTTTCTCATGTCCTGAAAAATTCACACCCTAAACTGTGTAGTACAGAGTTGACTTGAGGACCATGAACCTATAATCCTAAGCTCTAATAAACAATATTATTAATTGAACTATTTAATTAAATAATCTTATTTATTAATTCTATTATTACTCCACTATAAGTATGCAATTGCACTCTTAGAGATTATATAGAATGTATTTACATAGTATTCTGGTGTAGTCCATTGATATAATTATTTCATGTAGTTATGTCCTCTAATTATTTGTTCGTAAATTAGAACTGATCAAAATTATCATATTACCCTTCTAATTATCTCTTGATCCTTAAGTACCATTAATTCACTAGTGAATGACTAATTTATAATCATATTATGAATTTGGGCTCAATAACCATTCAGTTCTAGAATTAACACTTAAAGAAAACCTATATACGATCCGTTAGGAAAGCTTAGATTTCAAATCTTGTAAGATCATGTTCCCAGCCAAGCATATCACTGAATCTCCAAAATAAAAGTCACTAGCCTGTTCTACAAACAAATTTTAACGAATGAATCAAAAGTTTCAGTAGACATGTATAGGAGTTCATGACTACTCATGATTCAGACTAATCTACATATGATCATCAAATTGATGTATATTAAATCTTTATGATAAACAGTATATTAATAAATATATTAATTCATATCGGTCATATCATATATAATCTTATTATATAAAGTACTTTCAGTAAGATGTCTATCTACATCAATGGTCCGGATCAAGATCACATACATTCATAATGCTTAGTGAACTGTACTAGCAACCATTCATTAAAGATTTCATACTTAATATGTTGCTGACAATTTTATTTATGATCTTAATCATCTCGTACTAATACAAGATCATAGTCTCATTAATGAATATGAAATTTATAGATATTTATATATAAATTATTCAACAATAATTTAAAAGAATAATTATAAAAGAATGTAATTCCATTAAATTTCATACATGCTTTGATGCATTACCCCCAATAATATTCCACTTGCCCTAAAGTAGATGTGGCATATCTCTCAACTCCATGGTACACACATGACCCTCAAATGACTTCGTAGGAAGTGTCTTGGTAAAAGGATTTGGCGGGTTCTAATCTGACGCTATCTTCATACCACTCACATCCCCTCAATAATAATCACTTTTTAATCCAAACTTTAAATAATTGTTCAGTTATCCTAGAGATAGAAATCTATTTTTTCTCAATTATAGAATAAGATAAACATTATTCAAAACAAAAAATTTATTATTTTGAATTGTAGTCTAATTACTCCCTGCTTTTGTAGATACCATGTCATCATTGCCCATATCATGAATTCGCCACTAGCAAGCATTCTTAGAGAAATAATAATCTCCTACGAAGAAGAAACATGGTCAATCGATTCTAAATCAACTATTCGATTGTGAAATCATTGTCAATTAAACATGTTTCTACAACTAAAGCCAATTACGTCGTTTGTCCTTTATTAAGGATCTTGAACACGTCTTGGTGTTCATACCATCAATAACAATCTCATGATGAGAGTGTTTAGATAGCTGACCAAACGTTTACTGGAGTGATTCTATAATCTCATAAGCATTCTCCAGTTTCGTATGGTTACTCCTAAGTACATTGATCATTTTTGCTAGCAAGTAGCAGCGAGCCCTATCATTGGCTTGAATCCAACTACTGCATGTATCTTGAACAGTCCAAGATGTATTAAAGGCGGCCTCAAGAAGAAGATTATGGATCAATGAGATTTTTCCCTTTGGAAGAAAGTTGTTATTTTATATGGGAAAGATCTAGAAAGATAATTTGGTTAACAGTCCGTAACTGTTTGACTTTTGTTTTGAGCATATTAACTTCCATCTTCACGTCTTGAATGGTGATGGGTTTTTCAGTAGAAGTATTCTGTATGCGATTCATAATTCACGTATACTGTAATTCTCAATGGGGAGAATATTCTCAGTGGTCTTTTCCTTATATAAAGTTTCTAAAAACTTTAATTTTGTTTATAGATCATATATTTGGTCAGCGATGTTGAGCATAGTCTTCTAGGTTTATGTTAAAATATCGATACTAGGTTGACCTATATCAAGGCCATTCATCTCAATGATAGCTTTCCAATAGCTGGCTTCGGTTAACATGTTGCACTCTTATTATTACAACATGGTCATGATTATCAGAAAGTGAATTTGAATCAGAGGAATAGATTTCTGCTAATTCATTTTCTGAACTAGATTCTGAAGAATTATCTTGATCAGAGATACAATTACGAATCTGTTGTTGGGTTTCCTCATCTAAGGATATCTCATTGAGTTTCTTTTTGAGTTTACACTTGTTAGCGTAATGCCCTTTTATACCATATTTGTAGCACTTGACTTCTGATTTATCCTTCTTGGGAGGAGGCTTTCTTTTACTGGATTTTCTTCTGTAAATTTCTTGGAAGTTATATCTAGGAGCTTTTATGGAATGGTACTTCTTATAAGATTTAGATTTATTATAAGGCTTAGGGTTTCTAGAGGTGTTCCCGGTGTCTATCGGTATTAATGATTCCTGGTCCTACAAAATGGTGTATGATGGTTTGTGCTAAGGTATAACAAGCATATTCGGTTTTAGTTTCACTACGAGTAAAAGGATGAATTGTAATTTTAGAAGCATTGAAGATTTCATCCCGTTGGATTTGAATGAGACAATTATCCCACCATCCTTTTAGAGTACCGGTGAAGCCACTGGTAAAGAATCTGGTGATTTAATGATAGAATATTCATTTTGTTTACAAATAGATGCATACATCATCATATGATGGATGCTTTCAAAAATCTGATATCCGGTTTTACCATCTATATTCCATTCATAGATGGTTTTGCCATGATAAGATTTCTGAGTATGAAGAAAATCTTCGTCATACAAAATATCATGTGGGGTAGGTCTAGGATAGTAATACCTACTCGATCTGGATAAAGCCATACGTTGGGTAGACTTAGAATAAGAAAGCTTATTGATGATGTCATCAAAGTTTTTCTGTATATCAAGAATTTGAGAAAGAGTGCAATCATCCTTATCAACATCAGTTGCTGGTCAAGATCAATCATCTTGATTCATCATATTAATTTGTCTTGGAGACTTTTGTCCTGATGATTCTAGTCCACTAGTTTTTAAATCTCTTATTCTCCCAATAAGAGAAGCCATAAAGTCGTCTTTTTTTTGCTGGATTTTCACTTAAAATCATGAACTTCAATACGGGTGAGTTGTTTTCCTACGATCTGCAGGAAAATGTTATTATAATAATTTCATTTGGTTAAAGGTACAATGTCTTTGACCTTTCAGGTTTCCTGCTGATTGGGTTGCTCAGAAATCTCAATATAAGGGGAGATGACTAACGGTTTGAGATTTGTGGTCTCATTACCCGGAGCAAGCTTTAAGGATAATGGTGGAGGATGAACAGCTTGGAACATCTTACCGGTCATAGATATCCAATTCTTTTGAATTCCTATTAAAACATTTAACTAATATTTGTCAAGAATAGGTACTTTGTAGAAAAAATCACAGTACCATTCTGGGAAAGATCTAAGAGTCTGGTTTTTCCAAAGGTGGTAATAATACTGATCTTTAAGAATTTTTAATTGTTCAGGAGTATGGGATCTGAAATACCATAATCTAAATTGCTGATACTTATCTTGCACAAATTCCTGGTTAATATGCTTACGCAATTCATTATTGGGTGTGAAATCCATCAAATGTCGAATTGCATGTCACTGACAGTTGGGTTATCGGGCCTTATGATGTTGGGTCTATATGTTTCATAAACTCCATGAGGTATCTGGTTTTCCGATGTGTATACCTCTAATATGAGTTTCATGAATTTTTTCGATAGTGACAGAATCAGCTGTAGAAGGTCTAGAGGATTCCAGAAAATCAATATTAGGGAGGAATACTCCTATAACTGGCACTAGAAAAGCTTCTAGTTAAAGTTTTCTGAAATGAAGGTATACATTACCTCCTTGAGTTTGAATAACATCTTCTATAGATTGTCTGATGATAGGTCTGGTGGGTATGACATTGGAGATTTGTCATTTTTCTGAAAGAGTAATTTCTTCTCAAGGTATCATCCTAGAGATGGCTACTTGAGTGCTGAAGAGGTTAGTGTCAATAAGAACAGTGTGTCCTTGAGCATGTTATACCAGTTTTAAGTTTAAGAAGTTTGAATTAGTTATAGACTTACTATTTTACCCTTTCATTTATTTTGTAACCACAAATAGTAACTTCCCATCACTTTTCTTTATATTTGTTTATGGTATCTTTTCAAATTCTACTCAAACTTGTTCAACTTGCTAAAAAAAATTGTCCAATCTACAATAAATCTTCAGAAGTCATTGAGAATTCTTTTATGTTATTGGCTTAGTTTATAAGTTATTTTTCACAATAAGAAATAAGTAGGTATATTATTTACTTATAGCTAATAAATATATAGAAGCATAATAGTATGTAAATAGTTGTTAATGATAACTAGATTATATGTTTACCTATTGATGAGATAGAAGCAATTGAACAAGAAAGGGGTGTGGGGATCTCACGTTCTATTTTTTATTTTCACACAAAAATGAAACATAGATGAAAATCTCGCGTGGATCTCCTGTTCCATTTTTGCTTTTTTCATAAAAAGTGAAAAAGAGATGAAGATAGAGAGAGAGAGAGAGAATATGATGCACAAAGAAAATGAAAGTATGATTTTTTTGGGTATAATGTGTTCTAAAAGAAATTATTTAAGAGAAGTAAAAAAAACATAAACAGATATAAGAAGTTACTATTGATGGTTATAGAAGGGAAAATGTAAAATAGTAAGTTCATAATTAACTTAAAATTTTCTAACACTGTTTGGTTCAGTTATTATCTCTTTTTCAGTTCGGTTCAATTCACATTATAAGCGAATATATAATTTGTAAATTGATTTTGAGCTACTATTTGAACTGAACTAAATCGTGAACACCCCTAAATCCCTACAATTCACTCATTTCCTTGCTCCCTGATAATCATATAAGTTTGATGTTGTTTGTTTTTATTATTCAGAATGCATTCAAGCTTTACACTTCCCTTGGAGAAGCGGAAAGTTGAGCCTTGGGAGAGGGGGTGGGCACACATGGGCATGAATGCCTCTCTATTCTTTCTCCTTGACTCCATCATGTCTGCGCATTTTTTTTTGTTGATCTCATACTGAAGCATATTTTTCATTTTGCAACTCACATTAATAGATTTCTTGTATCTTTTGTTGACCATTAGGTGACTTTTTAAACTCAAGGAAACTTATTTATCCTTACAATGTGAACATGTATAAATATATGTGTAATCTTGACACCTAATGAATAATAGCTTTCATGCATATATATGCTCAATAAAACTATTTTTATTATGTTTGATGAATTAGAGCAAATCTTACAACATTATTGGAGATCGATGCACGTGCTTTGCACATATTCATTACCTAATAATTAACAAAATTACAGAGAATCAATATGATCTAGCAATAATTTTGAGAAAAATCCAGTGACATTCCATAGTAAAATTTTGATTATCTTTAACTCGTATATCACTAATCCTTGGGAATCATTTTTAGATTAATTTTTCCATAAATTTTTGTTCTTGCAATTTTAAAAAGAACTTTTCAACCTTACACTTGTTACTATTTCATTGATTTATTAATTTTAAATAATAATTAATAATTAATGTTTATTATTACTTTAAAACTATGAGTGTTTGCGAAATCTTTGAATTATAAATCTTTACAAACTAATATACTTGACTGTTTCAAAAATTCATTAGAATTGTTTTCTTAAATTTATTTATACTTACGTATACATTATATGTTAATGGTTTTCCCCTCATTTTTTGTGATATATGTATACATCGAATTGTTCTAACATTTTTTAAGCAGATTATTAAAAAATCAAGCTTTTAAATACTTTTACTTCTTGAAATGTTTCTATGAAATCATGTGTATTAGGTTAGCATGGTTGTTTAATAATATTATACTATATATTTTGTCTATTACGTTAACATCACTTAAATAAATTGTCTAATTTATATAATAACTAATACATCGTAGGCTCATACAAAAACATGTACGTACATGTGTGTATGTGTGTATTAGATGCCTTCTTAGTGTCTTGGCGACATCACATTTAAATGAAATTGGGGATCCATTTTATCATTCAATATAGTCAATTCATCAATGCTGTGATCCAGAACACCCTTAAAACAACATGGGAAATTAAATTCTCTAATTAAATTCTTTAAAATTTCAAAACCAAAGATCCTCATTTTGACAAAGTAAGATTTTCTTTTGATAAATTCTAATTAAGGATAATAATTAATGTCTCCTAAGCTTTGAGAAGAGAGAGAAAGATAGAGATAGGGAGAGCTAATCTCATCATCTGATCCTTCAAGGTGAATATGAAGAATTGAGGTGCTGCGTTACTTTTCAATTTCCTCTATCTTTTCTCTGCGAGAATAGAGAATGAGAGGGAGAGAGTGATAGATGTGATTAAATTATCAATATCTCTACAGTGAAGTTAATAACGTGTTGAAAATGTATTTAATATTGGACCATATCATGAGAAAATGATAGATGTGTCTTTTTATATAATCCCTTCATCTAATCCGAAAATTATTATATGGGTAAAATCGTCATTTAGGAAAGGAAAAATTACTTGGACACCCCCTGAGTTTTATTTTAAAGACACGAACACTTCTTGTAGTTTAGAAAAAGACAAATAGGTCTAATCTGTTATAAATAATTTGATTTTAGAATGAAATGACCAAAATAATATTAGATCCAGACCATTTAAATTATATTGACCCGGCCGACTGAATGACCCATAACCATTGTGTTACTTCCTTCAAAACCCGAGGGGAATTTCTGGGTTTAATGCGATTTTTAAAAAAAATTCTAGAAATAATGTAGTTTTGAAACTAATTCCAAAACTAAGGTGGATTTGGCCACGTCGGAAGGTATTTTTTGTAAAGACGACTTCCAGTTGGTAAAAGTCATTTTTACAAAAGACTTCGTCAGTGCAGAAGCTCGCACCTACATACAAAAATCATCAACAACCTAACATGCATGCAAAAATCATCCATCATGTAGAACATTTTATGACTTTACCACACATTCTCAATGAACAGCATACATTTTTAACAAATTTTATGACTTTACATTTTATATTATTCTACAAAAATTCAAATACAAAAAATATAAATCAATCACGTTCCACACGGTGGTCGTCTTCTCATTCTTCTTGGGCGTCTTTCATATGTTTGTAATTGAGTTACTTGTAATGATAGACATTCCTCCATAATAGCTGCTACACTTTCTTCCTTTACGATAAGCGACGGGTCTTCCTCCATAATATATAGGTCTTCATCCATAATATGAGCATCTTTCACAATAGGAGCATCTTCCACAATAGGCGAGTTTCGGGCACGTCTTCTACCTCCTCCTCCAGGAGCACCATCTTATCCTCATCTAGCCGTTGAGGTTGATGAAATGGTTCAGAAGTGGAACCAAGTTGAGTCACTGACTCACCTCCAAATGTATAAAAGACCGGCGGCGTGTATGCCTCTTGCTGAGACATAAATGGTTCGTCTCGAGGCAAGTGTGATTCTTGTTAACTTCTTTGAGATGAGTTGTGCACTCTATGCCTTCGGGACAAAGGAGCTTGATAAGTCGTATTCGCTTGTCTTATTGCTTGTGCGGCTGTCTCACACACATTACGGATTCGAGGCATTATCCAAGACGGCTCAATATCATCAAGTGTCAAATTGTTAATATTGTCCAAACTCTCCGTCTACATAGATAAAAAAATATTATATAAGTTACTTATTGAGTTATCATTAAATCATATAACGCTGCTTGTTGAGTTATTTATCACCGTGTGATTCTCTGATACCATAACATATATGAGCTGTCATATCCATGTTCATCCACGTGCCCCTCAACAATGTGTGTCTTATGCTCATCCTATCTCTCAATGTATCCCTGATGTTGGATGCCCCAATTTAGTTCATTTCTCCCCCTTAAGTAAATGTCATGCAATCGTCTTTCAGTATCACATGGCTCGGGCACACGTTGAATCATACTGAATTGTCTTAGAACAAGATCCAGTCAATGCCATTCCACTATATGAAAGCAAATGAGGGGAGAGACAGACAGCCATATATCTCTGTGCATGATTCAGTATTCAGGAAGTGTATAAATAATATCATTATAAGGTTGTCATATAACCTATAAAAACCATATTATAAATAATATGACAAAACCCGAGTATTACCTATGTTATAAATAAAAAGCATAGTATTACCTGATCTAGAGTTTGTCTGTCTAATACAAATCAATACACTTCAAGAACATGTGTGGAGCTCTCTGTGAGACTAAAAACATCTATCCATCTATGAGATAAATTGCACAGTTAAATACATGTAAATAATAACATACATATATAATAATTAAATGAGTTGACTTACTGTATACCCAAAGGAGGAGGTGGCATTGGAAGTCAATCTTTCCCGACATTATCATGTCTCGCCCGTTGCAACCTCACTTGTGCCAAATGTGAGAATCGGTCCCATGCCCATAATTGCATTAATACTAGTGGGCCAGCAATATCAGAAGTATTTTTATGGCTGGCTTTGCACATCTCCCTATACAACCATGCAAGGCATGCACTACCCCAACTATATTGACCAACCTCAGTATATCAACTCATTCATAAATATAATTTTACAAATTAAGAGTTTAAACATCACATAATTGAGAAAATGCATCTAAAATTTGAGAACCCAAAACACATGAAAATCTAGGGTTTGAGAGAGATTAAAGAGAGATATTACATAATTGATGAAATATATCCATACAACATTCATAAAAAATGAATAATTTCAAAATTTGAAGAACAAATTTAAGAGATCAAAAGAGTTGGAAATATACTTAGGGTTTGAGGAGTTCTTGCTAGTGATTTGAGAGATTCAGAATTTTTTTGGTGAATGAGAGTGAGATAAGAGTGAGAGGGTGTAATGACGGTGAAATGGTAGTAAACTCCAGCCACAATCGACGGCGAACGGCGGTGGGGAAGGGTGTTGGCGGTGGGCCGATGGACTTTTTGTTCACGGGCTTTTTGTTCGTGAAATGGAAGTAAACTATGCTTTCTGTTTTGCGATCTTTTAAAGGTATCGTTGAAAGTGTTTTTTTATAAAAGACGCCTTCTACTATTAATGAAGGCACCTTTTATAAAAAAACCTTCCACTTTTACGAATGCGTCTTTACAAAAGATGCCTTCTACTTTTATGAAGGCGTCTTTACAAAAGCCGCCTTCTACGTGACCTCATTTATGGTCACGCCACCATGAAGGCATCTTTTGCAAAGAAGTCTTCGTCTTAGTGGTACAATTACACCTTACTTTTGAAATTTGTTTCAAAAGTACTATATTTTAATTATTTTTTTCCAAAAATACTATAGAACACTCAAAAATCCAAAACCCGATAGACACTGTACATGAAGGTTGACAACTTCAACATTGACTACCCGCAAAGTGCAACTCTTAAGCCGTATCGGGAGTGTCTCCACCAAGGACGTACCATGGAGTGTCACTGCTGAGGTGCAACCCTTGGGGTGCCGCCACCGAGGTGCACCCCATGGGGTGCCGCCACCGAGATGCACCCCTTGAGGTGCCGCCACTAAGGTACCCATGAGAGTCATCCCCATGGCAGCACCATGGGGTTTCACCCCTATGGTAGCACCATTGATGTCACCCTCACGGGTGTACCATGGAGGTGTATTGATCACTCTCTGTAATGCAACTTGTAGACATACCACTACACTATCACAACGAGTCATCACATCACAAACCACCAAGTCAAGTGACAAAGACTTGGGTGGACGTATAGTTGCCTGGGAAAGTTCAGGAGGCTATAGACTGGCAGGATTAGGGGCGAGGTTATCTAGGCGGGGACATACCTCCTCGGTACAACCACTCTAGAGATTGAGGGTATGCTACCCTCCCACCTTGGGGAGGGGTTTTGTTTGAGAGAACCTTTGTAGAGGAGGTGTTGGGTGAACACTGTTATTGCGCTTCACCGGTTAGGCGTGTTCTTCCTAGATCATGGTCATTACACAAAGACCCATATGGCGCCACCTGATTGGCTCATGTGTAATCCTCCTCTTACTCACCTAAGCATGATCAGTCAACTTAGGTGGCACGATTTGATTGGCGGGCTTGCAACTAATCAAGAGATTAGTTGAAATGGTCCCCCCTCCTTTTGTTCACCTATAAAAGGAGGACTCCTCCTTCATTTGAGAGGATGGGAAATTTAGAAAGAGAAGTTCCCACTTTAGAGAGAGAAGCTCCCATTTCTAGAGTGAGAAACTCTGACTTCTAGAGAGAGCAAGCATTTGTCACCGTCCTTGAGTGTCTAGAGTGCTTCCCCTTCCCCACCTGACGTCCTCCCAGATGTCCTCAGGCGTTGTTCTAGTGATGAGCTAGGACTGGACCACTCATGCACCTCACCCGTGTGACATCATTGCATCTACATTTGAAACTTCCACTTCTAGAGAGAGAGAGAGAGCAAGCATTTATCACCTCCCTTGAGTTTCTAGAGTGCTCCTCCTTCACCTCCCGGCGTCCTCTCTGACGTTCTCAGGCGTTGTTCTGATCACGAGCTAGGACTAGACCACTGCTGCACCTCACCCACGTGACACCCTTGCATCTACATTTGAAACTCCCACTTCTAGAGAGAGAGAGAGAGAGCAAGCATTTGTCACCGTCCTTAAGTGTCTAGAGTGCTCCCCATTCACCTCCTAGCGTCCTCCCCGACGTTCTCAGGCATTGTTCCGGTCACGAGCTAGGACTAGACCACTTCTGCACCTCACCCACGTGACACCCTTACATCTACATTAGGCGACTCCACTAGAGAGTGGTTTGTCACTCTAGCGAAGGACCACTATGATCGAACGTGCAAAGGGAAGAGCAGCTTTGTCGTGCACGGAGGGAGATCGACCCATACTCAACGATGAGCGTGGATAAGAAAAGGAGAACACTTCACGCGAGATGCAACCAAGCGTAGTTACGCTGGTGCAAGAGTAAGCCGAAGCTATCTGAGAGCTCCAAACTTCAAACGTTAAGATGAGAAGAGTCATTGATACATTAAACTCATACATCAGTGCCACTGTATCACAACACCCAAAGGACATCGTCCTCCCCGTCATTGGACCCAAACAATATCGTCACCCAAGTCAAGCTTTCCCAAACCGCCACCTGAGAGTAACCTTCCATCACAATTGTGCGGACACGCTCCCGTTCGACCAAGTTAAGCTTGACCAACCTGTCATCTAAGAGTATCCCTCCACACACTTGCACGGACACGCATCCGCTCGACCAAGTCAAGCTCGCCCAACCCGCACACAAGGACGCGACTGAGACTCCACAGCCCGCGCCGGGGCACGACCCAAGAAGCCTTGTCCCCCCTTCATACATACGTGTCGCACAACTAAGCATCACACCTACACCAAGTGCCGTCATCATGCCCAAGTGCACCGCACACCTCCAATGTCGCCATCAAGGAGCTCCAATGCTGCCACCAAGCATGCTCACGCCCGCGCTCACTCCCACGCTCACTCTTGTGAACGAAGGCCCCTCATCCCGTGGATGCCAACCCACCACCGTAGCTCCATGCCCCACGTGAGCAACAACTCGCGCCCACACCACAAGCACGCAACTAACCTCCATATGATCAGCGCGTAACTGAGTACCTCCATCATCGGTGTCCAACCGACGGCCTCCACCATGGGCGCCTACAATGGATCAAGATAACTCCACCCCAGGTGCATACAACGTCCTTGGTTGAAGTGGTCATTTCATTACCCATGAAAGTTCTCCAAAAGGTTCTCCAAGAGGAGAGAGTAAGAGCATCGCTGAATGAGTTCATTGTCGACTTCAAATCGCCATACTTGGCCGATATAGCTTTGAGACCATACCTCGTGGACTACTTTCCCCCAAAGTTTTGAAAGTACAATGGCAAAAATGAGTGTGCCAAGAAACATGGGATGCGTTTCATTGATGACATAAGACCTTATGGTTACAATGAGATCATACGTTTAAGGGGATTTTGCACATCCTTGATGGAGCGAGCTTTGACGCCTTTAATTGACAACATCCGTGATAAAGGTCACGCTTGGTCAAACATATAGGCTCCAACGCCTTCACTTGAGAACACTCATGATAGACGTCATACTGAGATGCATTGGCTTTCACGCCTCTACTTGATAACACCCATGATCGACGTCATGCTTGGTGAGACACATAGGATTTCACGCCTCTACTTGAGTACACATATGATAGACGTCATGCTTGATGAGACGCATAGGCTTTAACGCCTCTACTTGAGAACACCCATGATAGACATCATGCTTGGTGAGATGCATAGGATTTCACGCCTCTACTTGAGAACACCGATGATAAACGTCATGTTTGGTGAGATGCATAGGCTTTCACGCCTCTACTTCAGAACACCCATGAAAAACTTCATGCTTTGTGAGTCACATAGGCTTTCACGCCTCTACTTGAGAACACCCATGATAAACGTCATGCTTGGTGAGATGCATAGGTTTTCACGCCTCTACTTTAGAACACCCATGATAAACGTCATGCTTGGTGAGATGCATAGGCTTTCACGCCTCTACTTGAGAACACTCATGATAGACTTCATGCTTGGTGAGATGCATAGGTTTTCACACCTCTACTTGAGACCACCTATGATAGGCGTCATGCTTGGTGAGTCGCATAGGATTTCACGCCTTTACTTGAGAACACTCATGATAGACGTCATGCTTGGTGAGATGCATAGGCTTTCACGCCTCTATTTGAGTACACCCATGATAGACGTCATACTTGGTGAGAAGCATAGCCTTTCATGCCTCTACTTGAGAACACCCATGATAGTCATCATGCTTGGTGAGATGCATAGGCTTTCATGCCTCTACTTGAGAACACCCATGATACACGTCATGCTTGGTGAGTCGCATAGGCTTTCACGCCTCTACTTGAGAACACTCATGATAGAGGTCATGCTTTGTGAGATGCACAGGCTTTCACGCCTCTACTTGAGAACACCCATGATAAACATCATGCTTGGTGAGTTGCATGGGCTTTACCTCTACTTGAGAACACCCATGATACATGTCATGCTTGGTGAGATGCATAGGCTTTCACGCCTCTATTTGAGCCTTTCGTCGCCTTCCTCCGAGTGGACCATCTTCCTCTAAATATGAAACTTATTGTTTTGAACATATACTAGTCTCATTAATTGACATCTCCTTCCACAGATGAAATTTCTAATTTGTTGCTAATGGGTTTCTGACTGACTTTGAAATGATGGGTTGACACTTTCCATTTGAATGTTTCTTCTCTCAAAACACAAAAATCAAAAGTTTATTAACATCATACCCAATTTACTTTCTCAATCCATTTTGTACTTACCACATAAATAATCAATTTGAGAATTAATTGAGAAAAAAAAAACAAACCTAGATTTAATTTCAAACCCACCATTTTGAGAATTGGTTGAAACTAAAGAATCAATTCATGAAATTAAAGCAACATGAGAGATACAACCCAATCGATTAAGCTACAGCTGAACAAAAAACTACATGAACAAGTACCATCGTTATTTATCACGAGAGTAGAGCAAAGAAGATAATGTCAATTCCTGGAACTGCTGTTTCACCAAAATAACAACACTTCCATCGACTGTGACCTGGCACGAAAGGACTGTCCGGTGCTGAGATGGAGGGTAGCAAAGGGAAATGCTACGTATGGGCTAGTCTTCGCGGTGGTTCTCCTCTTCTCCACTTCACTTCTGTACGTTTTCTTCTTGCGGGTCATATGGAATAAGCAGGTTAGATACAAAACGAAAATCTAGGTTCTACCCAGCAAGCAATATAGAAAAATAAAGATATTTTTAGTATTTTAAAATTTTAAAATTTTTTAACGTCATTAATAAAGAAAATAGCATTTTTGGGTTTTTTGGTCTAAAAAATAAAATGTCAAGGAAGGTTCATGTCTTTTTTTTAAACTACAGGAGGTGTCCGTGTCTTTTAGATAAAACTCAGGGGGTGTCTACGTACTTTTCCCTTCAAGAAAATGTGTTTTGATTTTTGAACAAGAAATTCTATATTTTATGCTCTAAGCCTCATCAGAAAGCTCCTAGCCCAATAGTCAGATTGGACTGGCCCGAGCCCGACTATCAAGCTTCTATAGCCCAATCGTAAAATATTAGGGTCGGGCTTAGGCTGACATTTAACTTTTAGGGTCAGCTCGTGGGCCGGGCTAAATTAGTCTAATCAGACTGGCTCATTAGACCGGGGTGGCACGCCTGCTTCCATGTACATTTGGTCATAAATTGTGCCATAATTGGTCATTGCTATTCTCCTCCCTCTTTTACTCTTTGCTAATATTTCAATATATACCCTATTTCACCATTTTTTTCATCAAATTTATTCCTTCTATAGCATCTACTTTTAATTTTCCAAACTATCATTTTATTGCTAGAATCCAAGACTTAAATTTATAAGTTTTAAAGTCTCAAAATTTTGAGTGCTTATTTTATTATCTTTATAAACTATTAAGTTTAAAATCCTATATTCAATCAGTTCAAGCTTTTAGGGTTTGAAAAATTATATTAGATTAATATTTAAGTAGTCTATAATTTTGGCAATAAATTACGTTGATGAGGAAAATGAGGTTTTGATGAAAACAATTTCAATTAAAAACTATTTTAAAAAGCTCCGCCCATAGACTAAGCTCTTTCGACCAAGCCCGATAGTCCACAGTAAACCCGAGTCCATGGACTGGGCTTGGACCTCCATATTTTAGTAGGGTTGTGCACGATTCGGTTCAATCAGTTTGTAAGGGATATTTGTAATCGAACTGAATTCACCGGTTACCTAAATTATATAACCGAACTGAGTTGAGGTAACCATTAGAACTGAACCAAATGTAACCAAAGTAGTCAGTTCAGTTCGGTTACTTATAATCAGTTCGGCTGTACCTGTAAAAATTTCTTAAAAAACAAGAAAAAATTAAGTTGAAAACAACAATACATTCAATAATAAAATATAATATCCATTACTCCATACAATAATCTCCATTCAGTTTTGATACTAAATTCAAATATTCAACAAAATATTAGTAGGTTACAACAACTAAAGTCCTACATAGAATGAAAAGTTTACAACATCCATAAAAAACCAGCAAACTTCATGCCCATATTCACCATCTAAGAAAACTCAACACATTCATGACCGCCATCATCAACACTTCAAGTCCGTCATATCGAGATTGAGACTCTTCCATCATGTTCATACGTTCTATCAAATATTGACCACATTATAGTATTAAAGATATATACTTTGAAAAAAATATTGTAAATTCGTAATGTGTTACCTTGTTCAGTTGATACTATCTCATTATATGATTCAGTAAGATTCACTTGCATTGGTTTACTTAGAAGCCAATTTTGTGCACACATGAGAGCTTCAACTGTCTTAAGAGCCAATGCACTGTGAAATGGATCTACTACACAACCACTGAGACTAAAGGCAGACTCAGAGAGCAACTATGGAGATGTGAATTGCCAAGGCATCTCTTGTCATATGACTAAGGACCTCAAATCTCAAAGATTTTACCTTCCACTAGTTGAGAATGTCTAAGTCAACATCATATTTTTCATTAGGGTCAGACAAATACTTATCAAACTCTGACTTACTATATGAGTCACCACCAGCCTTAAACATTTGTTCTGCAAATATTGATGTCAAATCAATTTCATCTTGATCATTATCAGCTCGAATGTCTACTGATTTTGATAATTGACCCACATCTCATTTTTTAGATTGACTAACTACAAGCTTACCCTTGTATTCATCATACATTTTCTCCAAAGTAGCATCTAATTTCTTTTTCAAATCAACAGTAAGGTTAGAGTCATAAATAAGATCAAAACAACAATCAACTAATCTTCTTTTCCATCGAGAATCAAGCACAACAACAACATACAACAAAAAAAAATTCTTGATTTCTCCAATGTTAGTCAAATTTGGCTTTCATAGTACTTGCCATTGTCTTAAACTATCGTCAGCATCCTTAGTATACTTTCAAATCAAGTTCTATACCAAGCCAACTTCAAGAAAATAACTATTTTATGTCACATACAAAGAACCACAAATTCTAACATTTATTTCATAAAAAACCTTCAAAAAATTGATAAACATATAGGCAGTGTCTCAATCCTCATCATTTGGACTTCCATCTCCAATAAGCTCCAAGGAATATAGCGCATCTTGTTCTTTTTTTATACTTTTCAGCCGCCTCCAACATTAAGTAAGTGGAGTTCTATCTAGTAGGAACGTCTAGGGTCACAAGACTACTAGAAGTTATTTTTGCTGCCTTAATACAAGTCCTAAATTTCTTAAACCTAGCAGGAGGAGACCTCACATATTTCACAACATAATGAATTTTGATGATGGACTCATTAATATCCTTCAAACCATCACACACAATAAGGTTTAAAATGTGTACACAACACCTAACATGCATAAACTCACCATTTAACACCAACTCATTCCAATTTCTTATACTCCTTTTCAAATAAGAAATTACACTATCATTGGAGCTAGCATTATCCACTGTGATTGTGAAAACCTGTTCGATACCCCACTCAAAAACAATTTTCAATGTCAAAAGCAATGGACTCCCCCTTATGATTAGGAATTGGACATAAGTTGATAATCTTTTTATGTAAACTCCAATTCTTATCAATAAAGTGTGTAGTGAGAACCATGTAATTAAGATTTTTCACTCAAGTCCATGTATCAATGGTAAGACGTACCCTCTATTCTTATCAATAAAGTGTGTAGTGAGAACCATGTAACAGACGGATCGTGGCACGCGCATGTCAACTTTCATAGACATAACTTTTGAACGGGTGGAAACATGTGGCCTGTAAGATATCAAATCGAAGCTTATTCAGAGATCTAAATGTGCAGAAGGGTTCACCCATCGTAGCCTAGATTCAGGTTCAAAAAACATGGACTGTGCAGCTTTAGAATTGCTGTGACAGACTGATCGTGGCACTTGCATGTCAACTTCCGTAGGGCATAACTTTTGACATGGGTGGAAGCATGTGGCCCGTAAGATATCCAATCGAAGCTTATTTAGATACCTACAGATGCAATAGGGTTTAACCATCATAGCCTAATTTAAATTCCAAAATACTTGGACTGTGCATCCTTAGAATTGTTGTAACAGACGGATCGTGCACGTACATATTAACCTCCGGCTTGATTTTTGACATTGGTGGAACCATGTGGCCTGTAATATATCATATCAAAGTTTATTTTGATACCTACAGGTTTGGTAGGGTTTACCCATCACAGCCTACATTTGAGTCCAAAAAACACGGACTGTGCATCTTTTGAATTTCTGTAATAGACGGATCGTGGCAGACGCATGTCAACTTCCGTAGAGCATAACTTTCGAGATGGGTGGAACCACGTGACCTATAAGATATCAAATCGAAGTTTATTCAGATACCTACAGGTGTGATAAGGTTAACCCATAACAGCCTGGATTCAAGTAAAAAAAACACGGACTGTGCATCTTTAGAATTGCTGTAACAGACGGATCGTGACACGCGCATGTCAACTTCCGTAGAGCATAACTTTTGACATGGGTGGAACCTTATGCCTTATGAAAGTTGACATGCGTGTGTCAGGATACGTATGTGGTTTTTAGACTCGAATCAAATATATCTAAGCCTAACAGATTTAAGCTAACACCTAACAGATATAATCAGAGGCTTACAAAGTCTATGCATTCAAAACTATTAAAGCCTAACAGATCTAATCTAACACCTAACAGATCTAAATCACAAACTTTAAGACCTTTTATTTACCTTCAAAAGAGACAGCAAGGATTGCTTTGCAAGCGTTCTAAATCACAAAAAATTCACCATTCATGCCAGAAAATATTGTTCCGGCACCGGTGGCCGGCAGTGGGACTAACGGCGGCAGTGGTGGCCGGTGATGATGGGGTGGTGATAGGAGAGTTCTGTCATCAGTGGTAAGTGTCTTCACTTTAGGGAAGTTTTGCACAAACTCTGATACCAACCAACCCTATCAGCATAGGGTTTGATGATAACCCTAAATCTATCAATTATCGTTTTAAATTTTGAAATTAATGTAATTTTAAAATTAATAATTAATTTTTGATTTTATGAAAATTAGAAAATTAATTATTAATTTTTAGCTTTATAAAAATTAGAAATTAATAGGTTGATTAAATTTGAACCAAGTTTGATCAAATCAAATAAATTATTTATTTGATTAAGTCAAAGTCAACTATTTTAAAAGGATAATTATAGAAATTAATTTTAATCAAGAAAAATTATTTTTCTTAATTAAATATAATTTTGTTCAAAGCTTGTAGTTTATGAAGATGGATATTAGGAGGAGAATGCAATATTTAGAAAATATGCAATCTTGATGTCCGCTTTGTAATTTTATTTCTTTATTTCAAGGGTTGTAATTTAGAAATACTCAATAGTCACCCAGTCCATTATTATTTTATTTAATTATTAAATAATTATTTTAATTGTTATGTTTGATAACATTTTCATATATTAGTCGATCACATGTCATACATGAAAATATCTTATAATTTTATTTGATCATGCATCTCATCAATAGAAACATGATTTATTAGGATTGTCCTAATATGTTTATATGTATTATATAATGAAATCATTTGGATGTAAACTGTTAGGTTTTAATTAGTTAAATCTTGGTAATCACACCACACTAAAGGCTATAGTAACATTTAGGATAACCAACTTTAGTAAAGAAGTTTTATTAAAGTTAAATGAATCTAATTAATTAGTTAATCTAAGTTCACCTAATTACGACTTAGGTGTTTTAGAAGGTTGAATGAACTTAGACCAATAAAGATGATATAACTGATTATTAAATATTCATAGGGTTATTATTTTAACTAGTAATTAATTTAGAATTAATTAATTAGTTAAAAATGGAAACACATGATCCTAAAATAGTGAGTGTGAGAAGGTTGACATGCCAATGTAACCTATGGTCTTCATTATTAGTACAACACTGTGAGGTACAGTGAGGGCCTCAAGATGGCTTTATTTTCATCCCCCTAAGGAATGTTTCGAGCTGTACCAATAGAATTATTAAGATGATAAGAGGAATTGATGTACTTTAGTTTTGACTGACCCTAAGGTGACATATTCTAAATCAAGTCATGGAATCCGAAATAATGGTTTACACTCACAAAGTCACAATTAAGATTTCATGTGGATAGTTGTGACTTGACCAAATAAGCGTTACCTTATTGTTAAAAGAAAAATATGAGATTTTTTAAGTTTTAATTAATAAGGATGAGAATGTCTCATAGAGAGTCTGAGGTTAATCTGACTGACTCTAAGGCGGCACATTAATCATTGGGTTATTTTATCGTGATTAATAAATTTTAAATTTTATGTGTTTATTATGTTGCATTCATGCATCACGTTTACTTTTTGAATTCTAGATATTTATCAATTATATTGAATCTTGTATGCTTTAAATTCCAGTTATCATTATTATGTCTACAATGGACAACTTTGTTACTGCTTTACTCGCTCTCAAGAAATTGAGTGGTGATAATTTCATACGTTGAAAATCAAATATGAACTTAATGCTAATTTGTGAGAACCATAAGTACGTTCTTACTGAGGAATGTCCCGAGGATCCCCCTGCTAATAACCCTAAGAATGTTATGGACAAATTTGATGCTTGAATCATATCAAACAATAAGGTGAAGTGCTACATTCTTGTGAGCATGAATGATGTTTTGAGAACCAAGCATGAAAGCATGAAGACTGCCTATGAGATTATGGAATCTATACAGGTGATGTTTGGGCAACAGTCTGATCAAAGTCTTCATGAGGCCACTAGGAGCTATATGACAACTATGATGAGAAAGGGTACTTCTGTGCGAGAACATGTTTTGAACATGATCAACATAATACACGAGGCAGAAGTACATAGGACGACCATTGATGAGCAGACTCAAGTTAGCATTATACTTGAGTCGCTTAAACCAGCTTTTTCTGCATTCACAACCAACTATGCTTATGAACAAGTTACAATTCAACAAGACCCAATTGTTGAATGAACTGCAGACTTTTGAGTCACTCAACCTGAGAATGACCAAAGAGGATGACGCAAATATTGTCAAGCAGAAGCCTTCTTCCACGGTTAAAAGTAACAAGAGGAAGAAGATTAATGGCAAAGGTAAAGGGAAGAACAAGGAAGGGAAGAAAGCAATACATCACCAAAAGTTAAGAAGAACAAGAAAGACAGCAAGCCCATGGAAAAATATTTTCATTATGGGGTTGAAGGTCATTGGAAGAGAAACTGTAACAAATATCTCTCTGAACTGAAAAAGAAAGGTAAATATGATTTACTTGTACTTGAAACTTGTTTAGTGGAATATGATTTGTCATCCTGGATACTTGACTTAGGAGCCACTAACCATGTATGTTCTTCTTTGTAGATACTTGATTCGTCAAGGGAGCTGGCTGATGACGATGTCGTTTTGAGAGTTGGCAATGGTGCACTCGTGTCAGCTAAAGCATTAGGGACAGTCTGTTTACCTTTTGGATATAATTATTTAGTTTTGAACGATATTTATTATATAACTAGATTTTCGAGAAATTTGATTTCTCTTTTATTTTTACAAGAACAATTATTCGAAGTTTCTTTTATTAATAAAGAGTTTGTTATTTCTAAGAATGTATTTGAAATTTGTCATGCAAAAGTTATAAACGGACTATATATGCTTAAATCGTCTGAACGCGCGTTGAATAATTCTTAATTGTTTAAAGTAGCAAAACATAAAAGTAACAAACGACAAAGAGTTTCTCACGATGATGATAACACATATCTTTAGCATCTTAGGTTGGGACATATTAATCTAGATAGGTTAAACAAGTTACAAAGTATGGTGCTTTGAGAGAACTAAAACTAGAACTTTTCCTATTTGTGAATCTTGTCTAGAGAGTAAAATAACCAAGAGACCTTTCACTGGAAAGGGCCAAAGAGCCAAGGAACTACTTGAGCTAATACATAGTGATGTCTGTGACCTGATCAATATACAAGCTAGAGGTGGGTATGAGTATTCCATCACTTTTATTGACGATTACTCAAGATATGATTATACTTAGCTAATGCAAAGAAAGTTTGAAACTTTTGGAAAGTTTAAAGACTTCAAAGCTGAAAAGCAATTAGGTAAACTCTAGGGCTACTCCACCTGACGATTCTTCCCTCGTGGTTGATTCGTCGAGCTTGTCTCAGCACTCCAGCTAGAAAAAGGGCCCGGCATCCCCGCCGGGATACGGGCCGTTTTCCCGCGGCAAGTCGTCACTGAAAAGAGGGGCCGGTCTTCGTGCCGGGGTATCCCGATCTGGATGCCACGCAAATTTAGGGATGCCCTTTTCTTAAAAAACTATCATTGAAAAAGATCCGATCGAGATGGTGAATACTTGGATTTAGAATTCAAGGATTATTTGCTGGAGTGTGGAATCCTATCCAAACTCACAGCACCTGAAACACTACAGAAAAATGGTGTTGTAGATAGGAGAACCCGAACCTTATTGGATATGGTTAAGTCGATCTTAAGCTACTCATCACTATCACTTACATTTTGGGGATATGCACTACACTCGATAACTTACATTTTGAATGCAGCGCCCTCTAAGTCTGTAAGCAAGATGTCTTTAGAGTTATGGAATGCTTCTAAACCTAGTTTACGTCATTTATGTAAATGGGGGTGTCCAGCTCACGTTCTTAGACCCAAGATCAAAAAGTTAGACTCAAGGTATGAGGTATGCATATTCGTAGGCTATGCTCCAAAGATTAGAGGTGGGTACTTTTATAGTAACAAGGATCAAAAGATGTTTGTGTCGATAAATGCAACCTTTCTTGAGCATGACTATATACAAAACTACAAACCTCGTAGCAAATTAGTTCTCGAGGAATTAGCAGCTGATAAGATCAGATCACCTTCAATTTCTACTGATAAACGACAAACCAGAGAAACCACAGTTCCTATAAAAGAAAACCCGGTACAACGTCATAGTGGGAGGGTTGTGAAACAACAAGTTCGCTACGAACTAGAAGCACATGCCCTAGTGTCAAACACTGATACAGACGATCTATCTTCTTATGAAGAAGCAATCGATGATCTTGAAAAAGAGAAATGGCAAGAAGCCATAAATCTAGAAATGGAATCTATGTATTCCAATTATGTCTGGGAACTTATAGATTCACCTGAAGATGTCAAACCCATTGGATCTAAATGGATTTTCAAGAAGAAAAGAGGTGTAGATGGGAAAGTAGAGACTTTCAAGGCACAATTAGTAGGCAAGGGCTATGCACAAAGGGAGAGATTCGATTATGAAGAGACATTCTCCCATATGGCCATACTAAAATCTATTCGCATCTTTTTGTCCATACCCGCTAATTTCGACTATGAGATATGGTAAATGGACGTCAAGATAACTTTTCTGAATGACTCTCTTGAAGAAAGCATCTATATGATGCAACCATAAGGGTTCGTACAAAAGGAGCAAGATCAGAAGTATGCAAGTTGTTTAAATCCATTTATGGATTAAAACAAGCATTTAGATCGTGAAATCTTACCTTTGATGAGATTATAAAATCTTATGATTTCAAGCAAAATGTTGACGAAGCCTGTGTTTATAAATGCATCAAAGATAAGATTGTGGTTTTCTTAGTTCTTTATATTGATGATATTCTACTCATTGGAAATGATGTAGAAACTCTATCAAAGGTAAAGAAGTGGTTAGCTAGAAAATTCCAAATGAAAGATTTGGGAGAAGCGAGCTATGTTATAGGCATTCAAATCATAAGGGATAGAAAGAATAAGCTCTTGGCACTTTTTCAGGCATCTTAATTTGATAAGGTGCTGGAGAGATTTTCTACGTAGAATTCCGAGAAAGGTCAACTACTGACCAGACATGGAATTGTCCTCTCCAAGAAATAATGGCCTAAGACACCTCAGGAGGAAGATGATATGGGAAATGTTCCCTATGGTTCAGCAGTTGGAAGTCTCATGTATGTCATGTTGTATATGAGACTGGACATTTGTTATGTAGTAGGAATTTTCAGTCGTTACCAATCGAATCTAGGTTTGGAACATTGCATTGCAATAAAACACATTCTCAAGTATGACTGGGAACATGATCTTACAAGATTTGAAATTCAAGTTTTCTAACGGATCGTATATTGGTTCCTTTAAGTGTTAATGATACTTAAGGATCAATAGGTAATTAGAAGGGTAAAATGAAAATTTTGACCAGTTCCAATTTACGAACCAATAATTGGAAGACAAAACTATGTGAAATGATTATTTCAGTGGACTACATGAGAATACTCTATAAATACAATATGTAATCTCTAAAGGATGCAATAATATATTTATAGTGAAGTAATAATAAAATTAATAGATAAAATTATTTAATTAAAGAGTTTAATTAATAATCTAGTTTATTGGAGTTTAGGATTATAGGTTCATGGCCCCCAAGTCACCTCTATACTATGCAGTCTAGGGTGTGAATATTTTAGGACATGAGAAAATAACTTACTTGCAAAGAAATTTTTATTCTAGAGNTAGAATGTTATTCATAGTTTTAGGATCGACTCAGCAATTGAGTCTGATTACGACTGTTAGGTTGAACCAAAGGATGCCGGTCTTGGGGCATGCGAGTGGAGGCTCTAACGGCTGACCTAGACATATTGTGAAACATGTTGAATAGACATGTAACAAATTAGTTTAGAGCAAAACCGTTTATCTATCTCTAAATGTAATTGTTACACCTATAAGGATATTTTCATAATTACTTTAATCTTGAGGTGAATACAAAACTTGACTTAGTTAGTTATAATATTTGATATGTCAAAGGAGTGAGTTTGAATTGCCGGACAATACCTCGGTTGTTGGGATCGTGATTCAACTATGTTGGAGTTGCGCGATTCACAGATATGAAAATTCGTGGTGAGATTACAAATGCAACAATATCACCTTATGCTTTATTGATGGGTGTGTAAATAAATTAACTTGGCCAAGTATTCGATGAAATGAATCATTAAATAAGACATGATGAAATGTACGAGACAATTCATTGTTATGTCTTTCTTATTCACAGTCAATAAAGGAGTTAAGAAAATAATAACCAGATGGATAAAATAGTAATTTTATATCCCACTCTTGTTACTGATATTCACGAATGGATAATACGTTAATATATTCAGTGGACTGTAAAATAAAATAGTTCATTTGCACCAACAGAAAACGTAGCGCGCATGAATTGAGAGTTGATTTGACATCGGACCTATAGTGGAGTCGTACGATGTCAGGATTAAATAGGTTGAGAATTTATGGAGATAAATTCACCGAGTATTTGAGTCCTATAAATTTATTCATGTGGGTTCATTCGGTCACAAAAGTCATTCTAAGTAAAATCTCTAGATCTCATGTGTTGAGTACATCTAGAGACATAAGAGTGTCTTCATTATATTCTACGTGCCCACACACGTCCTAGTGCGTTGAAAATTGACTTAGAAGATCTTGATGATTGAAAAGAGTTTTGAATAAAAAGTTTTTTTTGTCATCGTGGCGTTGTACGATTTTGTTTTATTAAAAAATTCAATTTTTATTAAAAATTGAATTTTTAAAAATGGCCCTGCGCCACACGCTTCCGCTGCGCATGCGCCGCGATGACCAACAATAATAACTATTTATGATTATTTAGTTATTTCTCTGACATTTTGTATTACTAAATTTAATAAATGAATGAAATTTTTTTCTATTTAATTAAAGTGTATTTATAAATTACTCAAGTCCTGTAACTATTGCCAACGTAAGAAGAGTAGAGACAGAGGGCTTCCAGATAAACTCTTCTAAAATAGTTTAGAATGTTATTCATAGTTTTAGGATCGACTCAGCAATTGAGTCTGATTACGACTGTTAGGTTGAACCAAAGGATGCCGGTCTTGGGGCATGCGAGTGGAGGCTCTAACGGCTGACCTAGACATATTGTGAAACATGTTGAATAGACATGTAACAAATTAGTTTAGAGCAAAACCGTTTATCTATCTCTAAATGTAATTGTTACACCTATAAGGATATTTTCATAATTACTTTAATCTTGAGGTGAATACAAAACTTGACTTAGTTAGTTATAATATTTGATATGTCAAAGGAGTGAGTTTGAATTGCCGGACAATACCTCGGTTGTTGGGATCGTGATTCAACTATGTTGGAGTTGCGCGATTCACAGATATGAAAATTCGTGGTGAGATTACAAATGCAACAATATCACCTTATGCTTTATTGATGAGTGTGTAAATAAATTAACTTGGCCAAGTATTCGATGAAATGAATCATTAAATAAGACATGATGAAATGTACGAGACAATTCATTGTTATGTCTTTCTTATTCACAGTCAATAAAAGAGTTAAGAAAATAATAACCAGATGGATAAAACAGTAATTTTATATCCCACTCTTGTTACTGATATTCACAAATGGATAATACGTTAATATATTCAGTGGACTGTAAAATAAAATAGTTTATTTGCACCAACAGAAAACGTAGCGCGCATGAATTGAGAGTTGATTTGACATCGGACCTATAGTGGAGTCGTACGATGTCAGGATTAAATAGGTTGAGAATTTATGGAGATAAATTCACCGAGTATTTGAGTCCTATAGATTTATTCATGTGGGTTCATGCGGTCTCAGGAGTAGCTCATAAGGATAGAAATGAAAAACAATATCAGTTGGACCAAAAATATGTTTTGGACCAACATATATTTCCCGAACATATATGTGATGGGTGTTGTCACTTAATTAGTGAAGAGCGAGTAATTAATGTTTAAATTAATTAATTGATTATTTTTTAGTTATTGGATAATTAGTAAATAAAATAAATTAATTAGTTAATTGATGGAGATCAATTTAATTTATCAATTTGGATTGGTGAATTTGGACACAACATCGACTCTAGGAAGATATGTAATTTTAGGCAATAACAAATATTATGGGTGAATTTTTAGTAATTTAATATGTAGGGGTATATATATAAATTCTGTAATTATTATATATGAGATGGAAAAAGGGTTGCATCTCTAATCCTAACACAGTGTGTAACTACACAGAGTAGAGAAAATACAGTTTCTCTCCCTTCCCCTAGTTGCCGCCAAAATACACAGAGGAGAAGAAAAAATCTGTTCTATAGAGAAGAGAGAGCTAGGGTTCTGTTCTGTAATCGAATGAGGGAGACAAAAGGGTTCTGTTCTGGGAGGTGCAAGGGAGAGGACTTGAGAGACGAGGGTTCTGTTAGGCGTGAGGGAGGGGACGTGGGGAGAAGGAGAGCTAGGAGGCACGGGGGAGGGGTCTTGGGGAGAAGGAGATCTAGAAGGCGCGAGAAAGGGGACTCGAGGAGAAGGAGAGCTAGGGTTCTATAAACTAAAGGATTTTAGTTTTTGTTTATGATTTATTTTAACTTTAGTGATAAAAATAGTTTATATATTATATGATTGTAATCGGTTCAAATCGATTACAAATTTATTGAAAAAATAACCGAACCGAAGTTGCGATTATTAAAAAAATTGAACCGAATATAATTTTTATAGCAAAAGAACCGATCGAACCGATTTGGTTTGGTTTGGTTCAGTTCGGTTCGTTCGGTTCTTGAAAAATCTACACAACCCTATATTTTAGATAGGGTCAGCCCATTAAATGGTCAACGACACGATGGGCAGGACCCGGGCTGGGGCCATGGTAAAAATTTTTTAGATCAGGCCAGCCTAGCCCGACCATTTGATGACCCTGATTATGCTCACGAGTTATGGTCGATTTTAGGGAAAAAATTCTCACTTCACCGATTGTTGATATTGTGACACGTAGAAAGATACCTCATCACAAGTAGCTTGACAATAAACATTGAATAATTGACACTTGTCCATCATACATTTAACACCATGGCACTACCTACTTCTTAAACCTCTATAATTACAAATCAAAGTAGAATGTCAACGATTAACTTGTTTTCCTTTAAAAAAAATAATATACATCTCATATATCTTAGTTGGGCCAAATATTAATTCGACAACTAGAGGCTCTTTGATAAAGCCTAACCACTTTGGTAGGATTTATTTCTGAGTTACTTTGCAGATTCGACTCGAATGGAGTAGATCTCAACTGTTGGAGATTTATGCTTTAAGTTATCTATTTTTTAAAATTTAAGACTTAAAGTAGTAGATCTTATAGCTCCTTATCGCAGTGCAAGAAGGGTAGCATTATTCAGGGGCTAAGCATGGGTAAAAGTAGTACTTGTTATGGAATTTATCAATAAAATTGCCAAATCTCATGAAGACATATATGTATTTAGAGAAGCAGGTGAATGTATTTATGAAGTAATTGATCTTTACATGAAAATGAAAGAATGTGGAGTAATTAATAAACAAAATATATAAAATCAAAATTATCACTCTAAACTACCTTCAGAAGAATGAACCACTTGGAGTTCGTATAAGCGTTGGTTTGACTGCCTTAACTATATGGTGAAATGTTTTTGAGATGATATGAGCAAGACATTTCCTGAAATCTTCTACATGGAATCTTAACTTCCATTCATTATTAAAATTTCGATACAATTATTTTAATTTAATTATTTCATATTTTGTTTTTTGTTCATTAGGTCAGATTGTATCGAATATGTTACTATTTATTTTCTGGAATGTCTGTTGTTTATATTCATCATTGATGAAAATTTGAGCATAAATAAAAAATGAAGACGAGAAAAGTGAGAAATCGGTGAAAATGACAGAAGGTGATACAGAGAGTACGCGATCAGATACAGAGTGAATTAATATACTTATGACTAGATTCAAAGCATGTGCGTTGCACGTGATAACAAACACTTGATGAATAAAAAAAATATGTTTGATATTACGAAGATAATATTGTTTTGATAAATTGATAAAAAATATTAATAAACTAAATAAAATAAAAGACAACTTTTGTGAGAAAATCTTAAACAACGTAAGAACATGATATACAATACAGGTAAAGAAAACATATGAAAAAAATGAATATCAAATATTACAGAAATTGTAAATTAGAAGCATGAACAATGATAGAAACATATGTTTTAAATTTTCATATACGTGTCAGATGTGAGGACGCGAAGTGTGACAAATGATTTTTTCTTATCCGCTCATCATTCAATATTAACGGCTTTGCTCCATTTTATGAGATTTTTTTAACAAAAAAAATATTTAATCGAGGTGTCGCGTCGGGCTCATAATAGAAAAGAGGAGAGATAGAGATGAAAAATAAATATATTACAAAAATAACTTAGTAAATTAAGGGTATAGAAGGATAAAAGTTAAACCAATAACATAAAACATTTTTCGCCTCTTGATAATTTTCTTAGGAGAAAGGAATTTCTATAATTTCTCTGGAGAAAGGAATTTCCATAGTGAAAAAAGGTACGTTCTATAACTCATGAAAATTTTTATACAATGAATTTAATTAATTCATTTGGTTTTGGTTCAATGCAAAATTAATTTAGAACATTTAAAAACTTAAAAAAAATATATGTATATCAAAAAATTGAAAAATACATATTTTGTTTAAATTTAAGAATTTGGAAATTAAAAAGAGACGAATTCACTTGTTAGTTTGTCCGATATATATTAACTATTTTTTAAAATATATAATATATCTTATGTGTTTGGTTTCTCTAAAAAAATTGAGTTAAAGGTTTGTATATGGATTGATTTATTACGTAGGCTTTTAATGTCTATAATGATAAACTTAAACGATCTACATATGAGTAGCTTTATTATTTGGGTTTTTAATGTCTCTAATTATAAAATTAAATGTTCTGCATAAAATTTAAACGGTTTACATTTCTATCTGGTTTTGTAACTATTGACCATAGGGTTCTGAATTTGAATTTATGATTGAAATAGTGTTTAGAAGTAGTATAGATAGTAGGATATGATGTTTTAATATTTATATATACCTAATGAGAAATTAATAACTATACATGAAATAAAAGAAAAATGTGAACACATACATATTGTCTTAAAAAATTCTATAGAGAAAATAGTCTAATATGTTTTCTCTTGTGGTTAATTGTACTTTAATTTAATCGTGTATTATGACCAATTAATGAATATTATTTCTCTTATGCAACTAATGAGAATAATTTGTTTTATGAAACAAATTGATAATTAGAAATTAATAGTAGACGTTTTTTACATTTTTTTTATCAACACTTAATTATGTAGGTTATTACGTAGAAGTAACATCTATTAGTCGAAAATTTCAAGAATTGTGTGGATAGAATGATCAACTAAATGTTTTTCAAAAATCCATGCTTTTAGAAGAAGAAGTAGAGATAGTCAGAGATATGGTTTCGAATAAACGGACAAAAGTTCAAAATGTTAGTTAAAAGTGAACTTTATCCTACAAATGTCAAATTAGGAACCCAGACTAATCTTCAAAAGATCTCCAAAGCATTCTACTCGATCTCACCTTTTAGCTTTCGCGCTTTTTACCTCGTGAGCAGAGATAGCATGCTCCAACTGCATCCAGATTTCAGATTTAATATGAGAATTTTGAGTAGCAACCATATGATGTTGAGGTCGAAAATGAATGACAACTTAGATAAATTATAAACTAGCGATGTGTAGCATCCCGAACAAAAAAGGAAGGGTTGGGTTTCTCACCCGTTACGGATAAGTTGAAATTTGTACCGTGCTGGACGACATAACTTTATAAGTAATCTAAATTATTTTTTTATTCTTATTATTTTAAAATTTAAACTATAATCTTTCTAACTTTAAACCATTTACATGTACATGTATGTGTGTTTGTATATATATACATATATGAGCGAAACCACACTAAGCATAAGGGTTGCCCCTTTATGTTTTTAAAATTTTGCATAATAAACCACTAACAAAATACATAAATTACTTAAAAGTTACGTACTTGCCCCCTTAAGATTTTCCATGTATCATCTTGTTCTCATGTTGCCCCTCTAATCTCATGTTATGACTAATTTTGTTGACATAATATCTTCTAATTATAAACTATGAAAATAAATGCATAATGTGATATCAATATTGATTATTTGTTTAATTCAGTACATTGAGAATTATATATTTAAAATGTATAAATGTCATAACATCAAATCCTAAAAATTTTATATGATGAATTTATTTGTTATACGATAAATTTGATGAAAACTAAACAATTTTGAGAAACAAAACAAAATTGAAGAGACATGTAATATGAGAGGATGGATGATATTGCGTAGGTATTTAACAATTTTATAACTCAGTATAGTATTGATAGGAGTTTACCTGGAAAATGCAATCAAAACTTTTCTTCAGAGTTTGGTATTCAAGTTTGACCTTGTTGAGGGCTTCAATGGTCCTAAAAGAATATCATATTTCATAATTTAATAAACAATTGAAATGCTCTCAAAACTGATGATTAAGGAAGAAGTCTTTGATCACCTCTCAAAGTTATTGATTTGACTAGCTATTCGGAGCTCACGGGAAGCAAGCGCCAAGCGAGAACCACCAACACTGCAGCTCCAAATCAAGCAAACAACAACTAAGAGATTGCATTTATGATTTTCAATGTTGTATAGAGAAGATAATCATATGAACAAAATTGCAGGGAATCAATATGATCTAGCAATAATTTTGAGAAAAATCCTGTGACATTTCATAATTAGATTTTGTTTAACCTTATCTTGTATATCACTAACGTCTGACCCTTAAGAGATTGCATTTATGATTCTCAATGTTGTATAGAGATAATCATATGAACAAATTGCAGGGAATCAATATTTTATAATTCTCAATGTTTTATGATTCTCGATGGGAGTTGTTTTATTAATTATTAATTTTACAAAGTAATTAATAATTAGTGTTCATTATTACGTAAACCATGAGTGTCTGTAAATCTTTACAAACTAATCTTTAAATTGTAAATACTTTTAATTCTTAAATGTTTCTATTAAATTATGTGTATTAGAGGTTAGCATTATTAAATTGCCTTAATATAATAATTAATGCATCTTATGTATGTATGTATTTGTGTGTATGTATGTATCCATATGTATGTATGTGTATATCACCTGGAGCTACTTCCCTTGAGTTTGTGAACAACATGAGTGACCTTCACATAATCAATAACCGGCTCATTCCTAATAACGCAACATAGATCAATGTTAAAATCAGAAAAGGGATTTGAATAAAAACAAAGATCAATTGGAAGAAATAAAATATGTAATTTGTACATATATTGACTGATTTCAGCAATCCTCTTCTCAGTGTCTTCGTAGAACATCATGATCACATTTAAATGAAATTGGGGGTCCGTTTCATCATTCAATTCAACCAGTTCATCATAGTGGCGATCCAGAATACCCTGGAAACAACATGGGAAATTAAATTCTCTAATTCAACTCTTTAAAATTTCAAAACTAGAGATCCTCATTTAGATAAAGCAAGATTTTCTTTGAGTAGATATTGCAGATATATGATAAGTTCAGAATTGTTGGCAAGTTAATGGATAGCTAAAGCCTAAATCCTAGGAAGTTCAAGTTTATTTGAATCACTCACCATAACTTACCAACCGGATCGGAATTCAATTAGCAAAACACTTAGATAATGGAAAACTAATCCATGCATCATAATTAAAATCATTAATCCCAAACTAAGTCATCTGCAAACAGATTCTCTTAAAATTCTCATAATCTAAGCAATAATTAAGAAGTACAATTAGCGAGTGAGAGAGGGAGAATATCACCTCATCCTTCAATGTGAAGATGGTGTATTTGAGTTGCTTTTGTAGCTTTTCAATTTCCTCCATTTTATTTTCTGTGAAAAATAGAGAATGAGAGGGAGAGAGGGAAACTGATTAATATTAAGATTAATACAGAGAGAAGCTTATAATAATAATTAATATTAAGATTAATAGAGCAAGTAACGAGAGAGGCTTTTGTATGGTTCACAAACAAAAGCCAACGATTCGTGAGAGCGAGGAATTAAGTGATTCATTGCTTGGTCACTGGAGGTAGTGTGATTCATTGCTTCGTCATCGGGTTGCAGATGTAATAGACACGCTTGAAAACATCATCGTTACAGCACAAAACCAAGTCGTTGAATGAAGCAACAACATAAACAGAGTGGGACAATGAATCTTCAAAACAGGGGAGAAATTCGGAAGAAGGGAAAATTGGTGATTCGAAAGATAGGGACTTGAAATTCCAGAAGGAGTTCTCATCTTGGGTAAAGAAGGAAAAGGGTGGGTTAAGAAGGTGCGGGGAGTTAAGGACGAATTGAATAACAAAGGAAGGATGAGAAATAAGACGGAGCCAACGCTTGGAGACGCACTTGGATTGAAAAATTGATTTCTGGGGAAGGTGTTTTATGATCTTTACCAATATTTCGTCTGGAAGGTTATCTATATGAATCATCAATGATGATGATGATGATGATGATGAATCAGAAATTCTTCTTCTTTTGTGGTTTGGGTTAGTATCCCAAGATCCTAATTAAGCAACTTCACTCAACTATCCAATACATAGACATGGAATTCTCTTATAACCAAATGGACTTGAAATTTTGCAACAAAATTACATTCCAAGAACATTTTGAAAGCCATCACTATTGAACAAACAATATGAACACGAACACGGCAATATCGAAAGTGAAAGAGGCCCTATAACAGCAAGATTCAATCAGATAATGAAGAAATCGAAGATACCACAGTTCAAAATTAATAAAAACTAGAGAATAGAAATCAAAACAGAACATTTAATCCACAAAGGCCATTTCAAAATTAATAAAAACCAGTTCTCTACCCAGAAGAAATTGAAGCTCACTTTCAATCTACAATCGCCAGAAGAAATTGAAGTATACAATCGCCTCAGGTTTTTTTTTTCGAAAAAAAGGGCGCGTTTGTATAGCTTGTAACAGAATTAGTTTCAAAAGCCAAATAAGATAAATACGTCAAGCTTTTAAAAAGAGGAATTCAAATATTTTTTATTAAATTACTTTTCTATCCTTTTTATTTAAAGGCCACTTGAGCAAGAAGTTGCTTAAACAGAAGTAATTGTTTTATGAAGTAGATAATTTACCAGGAACTTGAATGGGAGTTGAAACTCTTGAAACATCGGCGTCGTCCAGGACGATTTCTTTAAATTTCTGGCTAGGATCTTGGGAATCGCCGACTTCTTCAATGACGATTTCTTCAGCTTTCTGGTAAGGATTTTGGGAATCGTCGACGTCTTCGGGGACGTTTACTTGAGCATTGAGATCCGGAAGTAGGAGTTTGTGATCCTTCTTCTCACAAGTACCCGATTGAACCTCTGCTTTGTCTTCGGATTTCTTTTGTTCTTCCATGGGTAATAATCTGAAGAAATCAGTTGAGTTTGAGAATTGGCAGCAAAACAGAGCAGAACAGAGGAGAAAAGAAAGTGAGAAAGAAGACGAGAAGAAGGAGCTCGATCAACTGATTGTTAACTAACTAAAACAGAAATTAATAAACTAAACAGAAAAGCGCAGGAATAATAATTACCTGATTATTGCATGCTTTACATGCATTAGTCACGTAGGCAGCGGATTAACTCTGTTATCCGTATAATCACCCCTCAAGCGAAAGCCGTTTCACACATGTTATTATTTAATTGATTAATTAACTTTACATAATAATTAATATTAATAAAAACTATGAGTGTTTGCAAAATCTTTACAAACTAATTTACTTGATTGTTTCAAAAATTAATTTGAATTGTTTTCTTAAATTTATTTTATACTTACGTATACATTTAATGTTAATGGTTTTCCCCTCATTTTTTGTGATATATGTGTACATGGAATTGTTCTAACAAATTTTTAAGTAGATTCTTAAAAAATCAAGCTTGTTAATACTTTTACTTCTTGAAATGTTTCTATGAAATCATGTGTATTAGGGGTCCCTCCCCAATGTAGGGAAAAATTTCCCGGCATTGATGCTGGGAGTCTTCCTAGCCTTTAGATCAGGCAAGGAGACTTCCTAGCCTTTGGATCAAAAAAGTGAGATTTACATGTTGAACAAGTTGCAAGTCTTCGAAAGCCTACGAAGGAAGCTTTCTCCTTCCTTCCTAAATCACATTTTCCTTCGAGCTTCTCCTTCGACGTCAAACCAAAACCTAGACGATCTCAGTCAGCTTCTCCTCCAGCGAACGACCATAATCTAGGGCACGCGAGGATCAATTTCTCCTTCGACCAAAACCCAGAGCACGTGAACTCAGAAATCTCATAAGCTTCCCCTTCTCCTTCCACTTCAACCCAAAAGCTAGGGCACACACTTTCTCTCTCGTTGTTACGCGTCGTCCTATTCCATGCGAACCTCCCATTGAAGTTGCCTAAAGCTCGCGCAACTCCCTACGAAAATAGGTGAGCTCAGCCCTAAGTTCACGATTTAGTTGTAGATCTGAAATTTTTTGTGATTTTACCTAATTATTTTCTTTGAGTTCTCGAGATTTTTTGGTAATTGGTTTGGATTTGCTTTTGGATTCTGTTTCAAATTGAAAATTTGATAACTTTTATAGAGGAAAAAATTTGAGATGTTCCAGCTCCTCGTGGTGGTGATGGCTTCCAATTGGTGTTGTTTGGTCTCCCAAACTCCCATCCATGTCTAGTATGATCACATGGCAGGCGTTGGGATCAACTATACCACAAGAAAAGATCACATTAACTCCAACATTAAGGATGTTGCGTAAGGTAGAACTTCCTTGATGCATTCTCCTTTATTTTGAGCGTAAAACTTAGATATGTGTTCCAAATCTTTGTTCATTTTGTTCAAAATCTTGCAGGTGGAGTCTTGTGCTCTTCTCCCTCTGTCTAATCCGAGAAAAATGTATGTAAGTTTCTCCTTTCACATATCTGAGCAAAAATCATTCAGCTTTTTCACTCATACGACAGATCTGAATCCAAATATGAACATGAGACTCACATATTCAGCTTTGACCACTCAGGTTTAGGGTTTAAATTAATTTACAATTTTTTTTCTAATGGAAATGTTTAAAGTGATTAAAATGATTATAATTACAAATTATGATGGCTTCTCTAGATTTTTCTGTTAATCTTGAATCGAAATTATTATAATTACAATTTACAATGACTTCTTTGGATTTTTTCTGTTAATCTTGAATGGAAGCATATTACTTGTGGTAAATATTAAAGTGCTATTGTAGCATTTTGTTCCTCTTAGTGGCAAAAAAGATATGGTTGCAAGGTCAGTTTTTTACAATACAAATTCTATCATATTGCTTCTAGATACTTTCAGTTATGGTTACAAAATGAAAGGTTTAACTTATAGTTTGTCTAGTGCTCCCCAAGTCTGTCGTAATCATATATTCATTTTTCCTAAGTCTGCCAAAATCATATATTTGTTTTTTCCAAGTTTGGCACCATCTTGTTTTTTTTATTTGGTATAAGACTCTATTTAATATATCAACAATTCAACATGGAAGTGATATCAAATTATCGTACTGCTTGGGATGGTTAGTCTTATTTCATCCTTCTTTTGTTGTCTATTTTTATGATATTTAGCATCAGGTTCATTTTGAATCCTACATGTTTCTTTGTGATATTTGACTTCATCACAGTTTCTTATTGTGGACCCTGATGGAGAGAGGTAGCTGCTCTAACATGATGCTTCTCACATGGTATGTCACATTTTTGGGACTTGGTTAATTGAACATTGTAACTGTTTTGATCTATGCAAGAACTATTACTTAATGCGTATACATTCATAGATAATTATTTCCAGAGCTTGTTTTTAAACTAACCTTATTATAAAGTATAGTAATATAATGCTTAAAAATGGGTTAGATGACTTTTTTCTAATGAGGTTTATTCTTTTGTAAGCCTTAAATGACTTAAAGTAATGTATACTTTAAATTTACGGTTAATTTTCTAAAGTTGTTATGATTGAAATTCGACTTTCTGTATTTTATTTATGTGTGCGTATTTGTAGACTACTTATTTTTGTTTTGATTGGTGACATTGCTTGGGAAACAGTGGAGTAAATAATATGTTCTGTCATCAATCATTTTATTTTCCTTTTCGCTATTCAGCTTCAGTTGGTGAGCGAGCAACAATAGACTTTTCTTAGAGCTCCAACTGATGGTCTTAGTAACTTGTGATTCAACCCAGACCTCCACTGAATTGGTTGTACAGCTAGATATCACTTCTGGTCTCCTGCCATTGGTATGTTTTAGTCCTTTATACAGTTTTTCCTTCCTTTTCTTTTCCTTTTTTCAGAGTCAGATCTTGTCGTGATTATAACTTACTTCATTAAATTTTGTGAAATTGTTTTTTAACTTAAGGAATTTACAGTTCTCAATAAACTGAGTAAGTCGATTATTATTAGTTATGCTTTGAAGTTCATTGAATCCATTTCATACGGTCTGTTTAGGAGATATTACTCAAAAGCGATATCCAAAATTTCACTACAGAAGGGCTTATAAATTATTATGTCGTGGTTGTGTGAGAAGTAGTTGAATAACTTTATTATTTGTCCTACATAGTCTGGACTTCTATGAATGGAAATAGTACTTAATTATCCTCTAGATTAGGTCTTGGTTTAGGCTGCGGGCTGATAGAAGATGTTTCTTCTTCTTCTTTCTTTTGTTGGGTTGTTCAATGTTCTTTAATAAATAAGCAAGAACTATATTTTGTTGATTGTGATTCAACGACATTTCCCCTTTTATTCGATTATTTAGAAGTTTTGGATAGAAGTGTTGTACTTTTATTAAAATGGACTATGTTCAATCGCTCAGACAGGCAATAGATGCTATAAAAGCTATTAAAAATGTCGCAACATACGAATTTTAAAGTCCATCTACACTCTTTGACGATAGTTTTGTCTCATCGCCTCAATTCATCTTGTACATTCATGGTTGATTTGATATGAATCTCAATGTTCAAATTTTAATATACTTACTAGTAGTGATTTCATTTAACTTGAGCACTAGATATGTAGTTGTAACGAGTTTTCTATTAGGGTGAATTAAGAATCAATTTAATTATGTTTTAATTATTTCATTTTTATTGTTCAAATTTTGGAAAGATTTATGTTCATGCATTGAATAGACTTCACACTGGGTTTGATTAAGATTGATCAACTTCTTCAATATTAACTATTTAAGGCTATTATCAACAGGGGATACAAGTGGTACATATGGAATAACACCTACAAAGAGTACATATCGAAGATGAGGAACGCATTGCAACTTGATCTCGAGGGTAAAAATGATGCAGTTGAAAACTATCACTAAAAATACCAAGGAATTTTAAATTAGATTATATCTGTAACAAGGTTGTATCATGCTTTATGAAATGTAAAATATTTTGAAGGGATTTGTAACAAAAAAAAATATGCACATATAGTGTTACTAATAAATAATATTCTTTTTTAAAGAAGAATATGAATTAATTGTTTTATATGCTGGTCAGTTTATTTATTTCATAAATATTTACATGTGAGATTAGTACGTAAAAATGACTAAGTATATGAAAATAACTAAATAAATAAAAATGACTAAGTGTATGAAAATCAATAATTATGTAAAAATGACTAAGTGTATGAAAATCAATAATTATGTAAAAATGACTAAGTGTGAAAGCGACCAAGTATATAAAAATGCGTAACTGTATGAAAATGATCAAGATAATGAAAATGGCCAAGTGTGAAAATAACTAAGTTCTTATAAATAACTAAATGTATGAAAATTGTTGTGTGTGAAGATATCGAAAATATGACTAAGTCCATGATAAAGAGGGAGAGAGAGACCAAGTGTGTGAATATAAGTATGAAAATTGCCTAAGTGTATGAAAATATGCCCAAGTGTGTGAAAATATGGATGAGTGCATATATGTGGCTAAGCGTGTAAAAAATGACTAAGTGTTTCATAACAACTACATGAAAATGACGATAATATAAAAATGTGTAAACATGATCAAGTGGGAGTGAGAGATCTAGAATTTACAAGTACACGAACGGCGAACGGCGTAATTGTGTGAAATTGTAAAAATGGTTAAGTGTTTGTGAAAAATATCTTAGTGCATGAAAATATGATTAAGCATGTAAAAATGACTTAGTGTGTAAAAATGACCAAGTGTAGCAAGACAATTACATGAAAATGACAATTATACGAATATGTGTGAAAAATGATCAAGTGTGTGAATGAGGACCTAAACGCGACCATGGGAACTTAAACACCACAATGGGGACCTTAACGCCAATTTTACATGACGAGTCACAATTCAAGACTGGCATTTGGGCCTCAAACGCCAGTTATAATTGGCGATTCGCCTACCATGATTGGCGTTTGGGGCCTATTGGTGGCGTTTGGGCCCCAAAAGTCATGACAACAGGCGTTTGGATCATGTCCTAATGACACGGGTCAAACTCCAATTCTACATGGTGAGTCGCCTACCATGACTGGCGTTTGTGACCTGCTGGTGGTATTTGGGCCCCAAACGCCATGGTAATAGGCGTTTGACTCGTGTCCCAGTGACACAGGCTAAACGCCTGTGTGTATGATAAATAATTACAAAAAATTTCACGTACAAAATCAATAATTTTTTTAGGGGTTCACTAAATATTTCGCATACAAAATCAATAATTCTTGGAGGGGTTTGCCAACAATTTCACGTACAAAATCAATAGGAGCAAAAGGCATGTGTGTCTGGCGTTTGGCCCCAATACTCCATATTGGATCGTGACATGCGCAGATCAAGTTCTGGAGAGCATACCTTTTGACTCGGATGGAATCATGTGGCCCGTAATATATCAAATCGAAGCATATTCAGAGATCTACATGAATGACCAGGTTTACCTGTTGCAACCCAGTTTTAGGTCCAATAAATACTGTTTTAAGTACTTTTAAAGGCCTGTAAACTGTTTCGGTCTTAATTTTGGGTTTTTTCTTCGTAATTCTCATCTCTTTTAAATTAAAACGTAAATAGGTTATTTTTAAAATTTTATGGGGTTATAATTTATAAAATTAAAGGTTAAAATTTCAAATTTTAATATTCAATTTCAAACTTTTATCGGATATGTTCGATTTATAGATATAATCTGACCTTGAGGGTTATACTTGTTCGTCAAATCGATAAATAGGATTTATCGACCATCATGACATCACGACCCATAATTATATATAGTGAAAACCCGTGTCGCTCGACACTTGTCACAAAAACACAACAACATTATTAATGACAACTTTTAACGAGTTTATGCATAAGTGTTCAATTGTACTGAGAATCTTTAATTAATCCAATCTGATTTCACATAATAACTGAGTGTCATGAATGTTTGCATTGAAATAATGAGTTTTTTCTATTTTTATCGATGATTTTCTCGGTGTACGGTAAATAATTACAAAAATATGAATTTTATGGAAAATTGTGAAGAATGGCGATTAGAGCCATACAAATGGCGATTAGAGCCATACAAATGGCGATTAGGAAAAAAAGTGATGATTGGGAGGGAGACTAGCGATCGCCTATTTGTACATTGCGTTTGGAGACTGAAACAGGTGATTGGAGGCATAAAATTAGCGCTTGGCTTTGGTGATGCGATTAACACCTTCAGGATCGCGTTTAGGGGTAAAAATGTAGGCGATTTGCCTATTAGGTATGACGATTATATTGTACGTATTTGGTGAACCGTAATACGTAATTAGTAAACCACAGTACGTATTCGATGAACTCATCTAAGAATTATTAATTTATATATATATATATATAGTGAACCCCACTACATAGTGGGTACAAATGGAATCTTGAGGGGTTCACCAAAATATTTCACGCACAAAATCAATCATTTTTAGAGAGGTTCACCAAAATATTTCACGTATAAAATCAATAATTCTTGGAGGGGTTCGCCAAAATATTTCACGTACAAATTCAATATTCTTCGAGGGGTTCACCAAAATATTTCACATACAAAATTAATATTCTTCGAGGGGTTCACCAAAATATTTCACGTACAAAATTAATCATTATTCGAGGTGTTATGAATGAAAAGGAGTGGGGGAAAATTATTTTACTTGATACTTGTTGTAAAATGACAATAACATAATCAAGAATAGGATTCTCAACTCTCATCAAAATGTACTAAAAACAATTGTATTGATGCAAAATAGCCGAAAAACCACAAAACCGCCGAAAAAAGGAAAAAAATGCTAGGAACCGCCGGTATTGGGCCCAAAATCGCCGGTATTGAGGCCAGAACCGTCGATATTGGTTAGAGAAACCGCCGGGATAGATTGGTGAACTCTAGTACGTAATTGGTGAACCCTACTACGTAATTGGTGAACCCCACTACGTATTCGGTGAACCTCTCCAAGAATTATTAATTTGTATGTATTTTGTGAATCTCACTACGTAATTGGTGAGCCCCACTACGTAAATGGTGAACCCCTCCAAGAATTATTCTTTTGTACGTATTTGATGAACCCCAGTACATAATTGGTGAACCCTAATACGTAATTGGTAAGCCCCTCCAAAAATTATTCTTTTGTATGTATTTGGTGAACCCCACTACGTAATTGGTGAACTTTACTAAGTAATTGGTGAATCCCTCCAAAAATTATTCTTTTGTACGTATTTGGTGAACCCTATTACGTAATTGGTAAACTTTAGTACGTAATTGGTGAACCCCTCTAAGAATGTACATATTTGGTGAACCCCATTACATAATTAGTGAACCCCGCTACGTAATTGGTGAACCCCTCCAAAACTTATTCTTTTGTATGTACTTGGTGAACCCCACTACGTAATTGGTGAACCTCACTACATAATTGGTGAACCCCTCCAAGAATTATTCTTTTATACATATTTGGTGAACCTCACTACGTAATTGGTGAACCCCTCCAAGAATTATTTTTTTGTACTTATTTGGTGAACTCCACTACGTATTTGGTAAACAAAAAAAACTAAAAAAACCTGTTACCTGCTGGGCTTTGTGTGGCCCATATTGCTCCAAATGCAATCTAAGGACCATAATAGCCCAGCATGGATATCGAGAATTACTTCCGGCATCATAAAAGTTTCTGTGTATTAGGTTAGCGTGGTTGTTTGTTATGAAAATAATTTTATTTAAAAACTATTTTAAAAAGCTTCGTCTATAGACTAAGCCCTTCGACCCAGCCTGATTGTCCACTGTATCCATGGACTGGGCTTGGACCTCCATATTTTAGTAGGGGTGCACGATTCGTAACTGTCAGGTAGTAAGAGGTACTTGTAATCGAGCTGAATTCACCGGTTTTTTAAATTATATAACCAAACCGAGTAGAGGTAACCATTAAAACTAAATTGAATGTAACCAAAGTAGTCGATTCGGTTTAATTACTCAGAATCGGTTCGACTGCACCTATAAAAATTTCTTAAATGAGCAAGAAAAAATTAAGCTACAACATCAATACATTCAATAATTAAATATAATATCAATTACTCCATTCAGTTTTGATACTGCTCAATTCAAAAGTCACAACAATTAATGTCCAACATAAAATGAAAAATTTACAACATCCATAAAAAACCCAACACATTCATAGCCTCTACTTTTAATTTCCCAGACTATCATTTTATTGCTAGAATCGAAGATTTAAATTTATAAGTTTTCAAGTCTCCAATTCCGAATGCTTAATTTATTATCTTTATATGTTATTAAGGTTCAAATCCTATATTCAATCAATTCAAGTTTTTAAAGTTTGAAAAATCATATTAGATTACGTATTTAATTAATCACATTGGCAACGGATTAACTCCGTTATCCATATTAAAATCACAACAAATATAAGAGATGATGGGTAATGATCAAAGTTCAAAAATAAAATTAGATACCCAAATTTACACATTCTCAATTATTGATGACCCCGATTATGAACGAGATTAAGGGGAAATGATAGAAAAAGAGGGAGAAAAGATGACCCAGATTATGACCATCCAGTGGCTAATTGATAGAATCAGTTTCGTTTGTTGAGCTTCCCCCTCCCCATTCTCTTCTCTGTCACGAGCTTCCCCTCCCCCTTCACTTCTCTATCGTTAAGAGCTTCCTTCACTGCAATGTCTGGAATTTTTTACTAGGGCAGGAAAAATAAAAGAGTTAAAAGAAAAGATAAAAACTAAAACTAATATTTTTATTAATTTCCACTAACAATTTGTTTACTCCCGTTAACGGAAGTTTGGGACATAGTTATTTGTTTTACAGAAATTCTAATGGAGTGATAAATTTTATAGTTCGGTTAAAATATAAAGGTATAAAAATTAAAAAAAATATAAAAATATAACTTATATTCTAGTCAAAATATATGGATATATTTTACATTTTAATCAAAATTCAAACGGAAAAGGCCATATACATTGAGAAGTTTGTTGACTCATTTTTCAATTTGAAAAGGCCATTACCCAAAAAAAACCATCGTCTTAATCTTAAACAAATATTTTTAAATGTAACCCAGTAATTTTGAGAAGACATTATTATCCTTGAACACTCGGAACTAAATGTAAATGAGTTAAAAGTTTAAAACATTAACGTGGGTTAAAATCTGAATTGGATTTTTCCCGGCGTGCTTTTCACTGGAAAATTAACCAACGAACAGAGGGTCTGATCCGGTACTGATGCTCCATGTACATGCTATTTCTCTAGCTGTGGAGCTCTAGCAATGGCGAAACCTTCGTACTTGTAGCTCACATTCTTCATCCTCACTTTTCCTCCAGAGATTGCTCGCCCAAATGCGCTCCAAAGACAGAATCTCCTACTTCTACGATGGTAGTATTTCTTGATTTCTTTTACCCGTACTCTCTTTCACAACCCTTGAATACTAAATCTAAATTTTCCTGGCTAATAATTAACAAAATCCTTGGATGCTGTGTGTTAACATCATCTTACTGACCTTTTGGTAATATAGAAACGATGACAGAAATTATATCAATATGACAATATGTTTGAATGTTGTAGTAGAAATTTAGATAAATTTTTGCTGATGATGATGCTGTCGCTAAGCTTATTTGAAGTGAGGTGTTCATAAATTGGACTTGGTACACTGAAGTAATTTCAAATACAGACATGGTTTTGTTTTTTCCAATACTATCTTTTGTGTTCAGAGCAGCCTATGCAAAGAAAACAGAAAACTAGGTACAAGAAAACCTCCACTTCTTATGGAGATTGATGTAGAAAGATTTTTATTGCAGGAGATGCAGGTAACGTTTACTATGGGCCAAACCATCCAATGAAACCGCACCGCCTTTGTATGACTCACCAACTTGTCCTCTCCTATGAACTACATAAGAAGATGGAAATTTATGTCAGTCATTAGTTGTTGTGCTATCATGATCTCTTTCTTATTGCTAGTTACGACATGGTTAGTTTATGCCTTGCAGCTACCAGCCTAATGTGGTTGTTCGTCCTTACTTTCTTGTCTAATGCAGCGTCCTCACAAGGCATATCCTATCGAGCTTTCTCAGTTTCATTCAGCTGATTATGTGGAATTTCTACATAGGATTACACCTGATACTCAACATTTGTTCCCAAATGAAATGGCCAAATGTATACTTCTCTGTATATTTCTTCTTTGCATACTCCTATTAGGTTATTTGTGGATACTTATTAGAATATTGTTTTTGTTGATATTTATTAGAATAGTTTGAAGAACATTTCTTAATCTCTCAGTAAAGTAACCAGTCCCTATAGACAGGAAGAAGCATACAGTTGAAAGAATTAACCTGAGGGAAACTATGATGACAAGCATTTGGCCAAATCAACCCTTCCGACTATGCTTGTAGTATTTTCAAGTCTGACAAAATTCTAGAATTCCACTTTTTTCAGTTATGCCAAATGAGAGACATAATATAATAATACCAATCAAAACATTCACAAAAAATTTCCCCTCAGAATTTCACCATAAAAAACCTCTCTTAAGAACCGTGGATAGTCCAATTCAAGCCAAAAAAGGGAAAGCGGCAAATGAGAGAGAAGAGGAGAAAGTGCAGTGCATTGGGAAAGAGAAAACAGCATCAGGGAAGAAAAGGAGTGGCACCATCTGACAAGGTGAATTCGCCGATTTCTCGACACATCCATAATGATTTTTGAGTTCCAAAATCCAAAAAGCCATCTTAACTAAAACAAATGTTGTTGGAGGGCCCAATTTCCAGATAAGTATTGAGGGATCCACCTCCATTATCAATGAGTATTCAGAATGGCTTGTAACAAGATTGGACTGAGCAAGTCCTCTTCCCCAACCCTATTTTTATAGAATAAACGCAGTTGAGATAATGATTCAAGTCAGATAGCTCTCCTACTCAACAAAATTCTTGGTAAAAGCAGGTACCCAAACAACTAAATTATCCCTACAACTAAGATTGTCACTTACTCAGCTAAGCTGTTTAAGCGAAGTCGAATAGGCCTGGGATTGTGACTGACCTTCAATCTAATTCTTCGGCAATACCTTTCGTCGTTTCAAGTAGTCCATAGATAATTGACTCTGTGTATCCTCTATAGAAGGTTAACTATAGACTTGAAGGAAAGGTTCAAGCGGAAGAAGGGAGCCAATCATATTAGGTGAAATATGGTAAATTGATAATGCAACATATGACCTTTTTATGGACATGTTACTTTACATCTCAAAATAACATTGTACTACAATATGCTTTAACCAATTGTCAAGATTCTCCTTTACTGCTCTTCTTGGATTCAAGTTATGGAAAATAGATTTTTTATCAGTAACAGATAGTATCAATGTTTTTTGTAAAATGTATTTTATCTCTTATAATCAACCAATTATTATCTGTGTTTCCTATCCTCTCTTTCACTAGTGTTTTTGGGGGCAGTAAATTTGGACCGAACGCAGAGTTTGGATGAAGTCCTGATTAGGCTCTCTTGAAAATTTGGTATTTAACTTTTGCTGTTGGAAAAATTGTTCTTTCTTGTCAGATAATCTTGGAGAGGATTGCCCTGTCTTTGATAACTTGTTCGAATTTTGTCAAATTTGTACTGGCGGTACACTAGGTATGTAATGAATCTAAGTGAAAGTACACGTCACAGAAAATTAGGATATGCATGTTCAAACTTGAATTCTAAATGACTTCAAAATGATTGTTTCTCATAGATGCTGCACGCCGATTGAACCATCAACTTTGCGATATAGCTATAAATTGGGCAGGTGGGTTGCACCATGCCAAGAAGTGCGAGGCTTCTGGATTTTGTTACATCAATGACTTGGTTTTGGGAATCTTAGAGCTTCTGAAATATCATTCCCGTGTTTTGTATATCGATATAGATGTGCATCACGGTGATGGAGTAGAGGAAGCCTTCTATTTCACTGACAGGTAGCACTAGAACCTTGTAATATAAAAACTAGAGAAGGAATGCAGAGCAATTGGAAATAAGATTCAAGTTAATTGATGAAATATAGTGACTACCAGTAGCTTGCTGCTAGCAGGGTACTGTGATTAATAAAGATTCAAATTCCTATAAAAAAAGTTAATGATTCAAATTCCCGATGGGGAAGTAGCTTATTGGTGTGTGTCATCGCGTGTTGTTGAAAGTTCTGTCCCTTTTCCAGAAAATTAATGTTATATGTTACTTTCTCCTATGTGATATGGGCTTGAAGTCAACGTGAGTACTTGATGAGCATCAATGTAATACTTGAAGAATATGGACCATGACAATGAATTTGGCTCTTTTTCATTATACTATATAACTGAGACTTCTAGCTGTTGATGTGAATCTTGAATCTACCACTACTTTAACGATTTTCTGTCAATTTGAGTACTTGATGAACATCAATGTAATAATTGAATAGTTTCTAACATTTAGTTTGGCTCTTTTACTTCTTAATATTATACAACTGAAGCTTCTAGCTATTGATGTGAGTCTGGAATTATTGAAGCACACTGTAGATTTACCACTACTTTAAGGCGTAAGAATTATGTTTTTCCAAGGGTCTATTGTAGTTCTGGAATTAGATGCATTGGTTTCTTAGGTCAGTTCTTAAACAATGGTATATTACATTGGTCTTCCTTCTCTTTTTGGTGTTTGTACTAGAGTAATTATGTGACGTCTTAATGAAATGGAAAGCAATATCCATCTGATAGTCCAGTGGTTCTGTTTCAGTTGCTCTAATGAAACGTAGCGGCGTTTTGTTAAGTTTTTCCTTTAATGTCTCTTTCTATTCAATCGATGGACAAAATCATAGATATCCAATCTCTACATTTCCTATCTTTCTATCTCTTTCTTTCTCTCACGAGTGAAGTCCCACATGTATGACAGGGTAATGACCGTTAGCTTTCACAAGTATGGGGATATGTTTTTCCCAGGAACTGGTGATGTTAAGGTGACTTTTGTTATCCTTGTGCAAGTGCTTATAGTGGTGAAAATTATCTACCCTTCATCTAACTTTTCTTGTGCTAGTGCTTCTTTTATGTGTATTAGAGTTAATCAAGTTTACAACATGTCAAGCTTCAACTTTGTTTTGGGTTATGTTTGTTCTTAGACATGACATGTTACTGTTTAAAGATATAATAGAGTTTCCAAACAATGTCCTTTTCATAATTAGTTATAAAGATTAATTGCATATCATCTTTCTCATCCTCTTTTTTATAATTGATTTTCCAGTCGTCCATAAATTCCTAATTCTCTATTTACATAATTAATGCATAGATAATATCAGTCTCAATTTTTTGAAGGCAGTAGGAGAAAGAGAAGGTAAATTTTATGCGATAAATGTACCACTCAAAGATGGAATTGATGATGGTAGCTTCACTCGACTTTTTAAGACGGTAAGCTAATTACCATCACCTGCCTATGAGCTTGATGCATATGTTTTGGCATGCAATTGTGGATCGTAAGCCTATCATCAATTACCATTTTGTAGATCATTTCCAAAGTTGTTGAAACATATCAACCAGGTGCCATTGTTCTCCAATGTGGGGCAGATTCATTGGGTGGAGATCGCTTAGGCTGCTTCAATCTTTCTATTGATGGTGGGGATACATTATCAAGAAGAATATGTCCTTTTTTTCTTTTGCACCCTTCAACATGTTCCCCGTTGTGCATTAACTGTCATTTTTCTTTTGTATAAATTGGCTTCAATGTTAGTTGACAACAGTGGTGTTTTTAACTCACTGAATTTTTCAATGTCCTTTAGGCCATGCTGAATGTGTAATGTTTGTGAAGAAATTCAATATACCCTTACTGGTTTGTTCTCAAATTAATTAAATCGGACTTTACTCTTGATAATGTCCTCAATCAGATCTGAAGAATTACTTTTACGCATGCAGATTACTGGTGGTGGTGGATATAAAAAGGAGAATGTTGCTCGATGTTGGACTTTTGAAACAGGAGTTCTTCTAGATACAAAACTCCCCAATGGTATCAGATGTTAATTTTATTTTTCTATTCATGTCCATTGTATTATTATATTGTTATCAATTAGGTTGATGTTCTTGGGCCGTTTTTAGTTAACCATTTGTTTTTTATTTTAAACTTTAACTACTAATTATTCCTTGGAAATGAGCCTACAATATGGACTTTGCAATCTAATTAGAATTAGCATCGAGCGTCATATCAGAATAAGAATTTACACTAATTCTTATGCAATAATAAATTAGCCTCCCTCCCTTCCTCCCTGTCTCTCTCTCTCTCTCATAAGTAGGCTTAGGACAAGAAGGGAAGATAGAGATAAGAAAGAGAATCGTTATAGAAAGTGAAAGAGTAACTTGAAATATTAAAAGTTAGAAAGAAGCTAATAGGCCTTTCTGTCATCGATATCCAATTGCCATTATATTTGTTTGCCGTTCTACATTTGTAACTTATATAGTTCAACCACTATCTGTCATTTTGGTGTTGGTGGTGCTTTTGATATATGCGACTTGCTGATCAATTTGTATGAAATATTTCCTGGCTTTCCCGTGACAGACCCACATCCACAGAAAACTGCCTCTCCCCACCAAAATATTGATTTAGTGCTGTGTTATGAATTTGAAATATATTGACTAGTCCAATCATTTCTGCAGAGATCCCAGAGAATGAGTATGCCAGATATTTTCCCCAGACAATTTGTTAAGAATTCCAAATGGGCACATGGTTAGTTTCTGTGACTTCAAATCTGTTATTTTCAGATAATCAATTATTACCAATTCGGTGAATGGTGGCAATGAAACACCAATTTTATTTTGTTTTCATGTATAGTTTGGAACATGTTATCTGTATAAATCTACATGGGAAGAATGTAAGTAGGAGATGAGTTTGTTTAGAGTTCTATTTTTCTTTTGGAATAATTCTGATGAAGAAAGCCCTCACCAATCTTACTCCATCCCCCCCCCCCCCCCCNCCCCCCCCCCCCCCCCCCCCCCCCAACACACACACACGTATGGTTGATTGAGCAGGAGAACTTGAATACAAAATCATATCTAAGCACAATCAAAACACAAGTCTTGGAAAATCTTCGATGCATCCAACACGCTCCAAGTGTACAACTGCAAGAGGTGAGTCGAACTCTATGTCTCCGGTTAATATAAATGCATCCCCATTCTTATCCTTGATGTAAAATGAAGTGCTCTCTAAGATACATTTACCCCACTTTACTCCTCAATTAGAAAATTTCCTCTATTACAAAAAAAAAAAGGAAAATAATTTTTTTTTTACATTCTCTCACGTGTAGGGCCTGTAATAAGCTTGATAGGCTTAACACGTGAAAAGTCTATTTTTAATTGTGGACATAAATTGTTGCTTTAGGGGTTTAATATCATAATAACCACCAAAAGTTAAAGCATAAGTCCAAATATAAAGTTCTTTAACATCTTAACAAACAATCAACCTAGATTCTAATATCATGGCTCCTTGGTTTTGATTATTTGACCTGAATTTAGTTCCGCCAGTATTTCCAATTCTTATTATACCAAAAGTTTCTGGTTAATGCCATGAGAATCACTATATATGAGGTTTAACTATTATTGGTGCAGCCTGATTGACTCTAGTTGATATCTTTTCTCAGAGTAAAAAAAAGGATTAGGAAACAAAGCTGAGATATTACCAGGATTGACCTCAACCCATTGTTATTACAGGTTCCACCTGACTTCTATATTCCAAATTTTGATGAGGATGAGCAGAATCCTGATGAGCGCATGAATCGTGAGTACTCTTTTTATTATTCTTACTTGTCCTTATATTTTTCAATTCGTTTGTGTAGTCATTCCTTCGATTTTGGCCAACTACACACTTAAGGGACCTGTATATGTGGCAAAATTTTTGTACATGTATAATTTTTATTGTAGTTTAATAAGCTCCACACCTGTATATCGACAAATTAGTGTTTACCGAATAAAAATGAGACGTGTTAGGAAAAAAGACAACCTTTGGCTACTTGTACCGACGGGTTTAAGTGAACTTAACTTGAATTGGGTGGAAAAACTAGGCCATAACAAATTGAAAACTATTGGGAAATAGAAACATAGAGACCAAACTAAAAGGAAATGCAAATGATAGTGACTAAAAGAGTATTTTACCCTAGACAAAATACCGTTTTGTGACGGTTTAAGTTTAACCTGACATATTTCACATTTTGACTAATTTTTGTGATACGTGTAATAATGTGGTATAATCTCCGATTGAGTATTAAAACTTTATTTCAGAGCACTTTCAAGACAAGCAGATCCAGCGAGATGATGAATATTATGACGTAGACAATGATATCGATCATGATATGGACGACGCGTAAGTTAGGACTGTTGTTTTTGTGGAATTGTTAGCTTGTGTCTTACATTCTAAAAGAAAAGATGTAATTAGATTCTGGATTATGTGCAAGATTCTCTGTAGCTACAGAGCTTAGAATGAAGGACACATACATCAACATATTGAGTCTAATTGAGTGATGTACTTAGTTTTTGTTGTTGCTGTAAACTAATGATGAACTGATCATGAAATATAGGTGCATAGATTTAGCAAATTCAGTCATTTTTGGCTTGGATGCGATAGAAGACTGTCTGTTGTAACTTTTAGAGTTTTTTTTTTCTTATTTTTAGTGGAACTCTTGTATTTTAATTTTTTTAAAATTAATTCAAATATATAAATTCTCTTAATATAATAGCTTAATGGTTTGGGTTAATTGGCAACTTAACATAATATCAGAGTGGGAGATATTGAGTTCGTACTCTCGCATTAACGATCTTTTCTCCATATTCAGAATAATCAATTTTTTCACGTGTTATGACCGTTAAAAAAATTCCAGGCCTAAACGTGACGGGGAGTGTCAAGAATTAATTCAAATATAAGTTCGCTTAACCAAACAACTTAACACATTTTTTTGGGAGAAATAAAAGATTTTTGGTGTAAAACACAAGTTTTTATCCAAGCGGCCTGTATCAACATCCGTCGTCGAGCATGTTATGTGGATAACAAAAGTAGTTAATCGATATTGCGGTAATAATTAATGATTGATTGGTTAGTTCAAGAGCTAAATAGACAAATTATGCAAGTACTTAATTGACAGCGAACAAAAACTATAAGAAATGCATTCATCCCCAAGTTAAGTATTATGAATGAAAATGATAATGATTGTGAAACAGAAAGTTTAGATGTCATCAAAGATTACATACCAAAAGAAAGATAAGTAAAACTGCTTGTAAAAGTGTATGACAGTCCAGAAGGAAAATTGTCTTCATAGATTCAGTCTAGTATGACAAATTGCGCTAAAAGCAGGTAACCAAACAACTAAATTATTCCTACAACTAAGATTGTCACTTACTCAGCTAAGCTGTTTAAGCGAAGACGAATAGGCCTGGGATTGTGACTGACCTTCAATCTGATATAGTGAGAAGACACGTCAGAAATGTTTCCTATTTCTTCCTTATTGGGATGTAGAAGCTGTATTCCGTAGATCGTCTGAGGGGAGAAGACCACCAGCTCATTTGGAACGCACCAAATTGCAGAAAATGATTCTTTTCCGCGAGCTGTCTCCCCCCATCATATTACCCCTAGAACTATTTTGCATAAATGCTCAATTATGAGGATTCTTAAGTTTTTAACGCCTAAACCTCCATTTCTCAAAGGTCTGCACATAAACTCCATATTGACCAGATTGAATTTATAATTTTCAACTTCCATAGACTCCTGACTCCTTACCTTTCCACAAAACGTTCTTTAGTTAAAACACTAATTCTTCGGCAATACCTTTCGTCGTTTCAAGTAGTCAATAGATAATTGACACTGTGTATCCTCTATAGAAGGTTAACTATAGACTTGAAGGAAGGGTTCAAGCGGAAGAAGGGAGCCAATCATATTAGGTGAACTATGATAAATTGATAATGCAACATATGACCTTTTTATGGACATGTTACTTTACATCTCAAAATAACATTGTACTACAATATGCTATTAACCAATTGTCAAGATTCTCCTTTACTGCTCTTCTTGGATTCAAGTTATGGAAAATAGATTTTTTATCAGTTACAGATAGTATCAATGTTTTTTGTAAAATGTATTTTATCTCTTATAATCAACCAATTACTTTCTTGGTGTTTCCTATCCTCTCTTTCACTAGTGTTTTTGGGGGCAGTAAATTTGGACCAAACGCAGAGTTTGGATGAACTCCTGATTAGGCTCTCTTGAAAATTTGGTATTGAACTTTTGCTGATGGAAAAATTGTTCTTTCTTGTCAGATAATGTTGGAGAGGATTGCCCTGTCTTTGATAACTTGTTCGAATTTTGTCAAATTTGTACTGGTGGTACACTAGGTATGTAAATTAATCTAAGTGAAAGTACACGTCATAGAAAATTAGGATATGCATGTTCAAACTTGAATTCTAAATGACTTCAAAACGATTGTTTCTCATAGATGCTGCACGCTGATTGAACCATCAGCTTTGCGATATAGCTATAAATTGGGCATGTGGGTTGCATCATGCCAAGAAGTGCGAGGCTTCTAGATTTTGTTACATCAATGACTTGGTTTTGGGAATCTTGGAGCTTCTGAAATATCATTCACGTGTTTTGTATGTCGATATAGATGTGCATCACGGTGATGGAGTAGAGGAAGCGTTCTATTTCACTGACAGGTAGCACTATAACCTTGTAATATAAAAACTAGAGAAGGAATGCAGAGCAATTGGAAATAGAGATTCAAGTTAATTGATGAAACATAGTGACTACCAAAAGCTTGCTGCTAGCAGGGTACTGTGATTAATAAAGATTCAAATTCCTATAAAAAAGTTAATGATTCAAATTTGAGATGGGGAAGTAGCTTATTGGTTTGTGTCATCGCATCAACACTGGCGGTTGAAAGTTCTGGTCCCTTTTCCAGAAAATTAATGTTATATGTTATTTTCTCCTATGTGATATGGGATTGAAGTCAACGTGAGTACTTGATGAGCATCAATGTAATACTTGAAGAATATAGTGCATGACAATGAATTTAGCTCTTTTTCATCCTATTATATCTCATGATCATTGACTCTCATAGTTAATTCTCCTTTGTGAACATCAATGACAATCCTCCCAGTAGCTAGGAAGGGTCTTCCCAAAATTATGGGAGCCTCTCTATCAGCCTCATAGTCTATGATGATAAAGTCAGCAGAAAAGATAAATTTATCAACTTTCACAAGCACATCCTCTTTTTTCCCCTCAAGATACACATAAGACGTATCTGCCAATTGTAAGGTGGTGGTAGTAGGCCTAGCCTCTCCTATTCCATGTCTTTTAAACATAAATAAAGGCATAAGGTTAATTCCAGCACCTAAGTCACATAAAGCTCTACCACGCTGTATATTACCTATTGTGCAGGGGATTATGAAGCTACCTGGATCTTTAAATTTGGGAGGAATCTTGTTTTAAAGGATAAGCTGCATTCTTGGGTTAAAGCTAAGGTTTAAAATTCTGCCAGCCTTCTTTTCTTGGTGAGAATATCCTTCATGAAGTTCACATAATTAATTGGGCATCCATTGCAGCGCTTCCACAAGGGGTATACTTTTATGAAGTTGCTTTAGTATGTCTAAGAACTTCTTGAACTGACTGTCCATCTTCTTTTTCTACAGTCTTTGAGGAAAGGGAGGCAAGGGCCTCTCTACTCTAACCATTGGTTCTCTGTAGCTTTGGTACTGTTTCTTGAGATGTTTTAGCACTCGGCTCTGCTACATCCTTGCTTGAGCTTTCTTCCTTTGTTCTCCTTTCATATATGTCTTCTTTCTCTCCCTTAGGCTGAGCTATAACTTTTCCACTTGTAAAGTGAATAACTTTACAATGTTCTTTGCCTGCTCTTTGGGGATTCAGTATTACTTGGCAGAGATCCTTGGGGTCTTGAATTTAGGGCATTAGCTAATTGCCCCACTTGGTTCTCCAAATTCCTTTGTGACAATGCTTGACTTTGTATCACCACCCCATTCTTCACAACATTCAAGCTACTTGTAATTCACAGATGTAGGGTTTCTAGGGAAAACTTCAAATAAGTGCTCTTCCCCATGGTAAGCAAAAGAGACTTCTACCACTTGGTTAACTGCTTGATGCATTGGTTGTGCTTGTTGGCATTGGCCTTGTACTATTGTTGCTCCCATAGTTAGATTTTTTTATCATATTTGTCAGAGATGAGACTTGGATTGTCAAAGTAGTCATTGCATCCAACTCATGAACTCTTGCAACTCTCTTAATTGTTGTAGCAACAGCTGCTCTAGCTGTAGTCCATCGATAGTTATTAATTGCAATTCTTTCTAAATCTCATTGGTTTCATTATATGACTTGGACAAAATGGCTCCACTTGTAGAAGCATCAACCATCAATCTGATAGAAGAGTTCAATCCATTGTAGAAAGTTTCCAATTGTATACAGTGAGGTATGCCATGACGTGGGCATTTCCTTGGCAAATCCTTGAATCTCTCCCATGATTCATAAAGTGATTCATCCTCTAGTTGGTGAAAATATGTGATTTCATTTCTCAGTTTAACTTTCTTTGTAGGAGGGAAGTACTTCATCAGAAACTTCTCAGCCAAATCATTCAAGCTATTGATTGAGTTAGGGGGCAGTGAGTTGAGTCATGCTCTAGCTCAGTCTCTCAATGAATAAGGGAACAACCTCATCCATAATGCATAATCAAAGGCTCTAGGAATCTTGAATGGATCGCTTACCTTCATCTCATTTACGCTTACACACTCCCTATTGGGTTTTTTGACCCCGCATGGCACTAGAAGCACCTCAAATGATCTCCAAACTCCAAATTCTTATGAAAAATGTGTATTGGGTGTCAAAAATCAAGTCGGCTACATATGATGCCCAAAAACCCCAAGTTTAGCCATGTTTGCTCATTTGGGCGTTATTGGAAATGGTCCCTACTGGAGCCTTCCTCGGGCGTCGAACAGTCAACTTAGAACTGGTACGGACAACGAGAATTTGACTGTTTAATTAAACAAATCATTGCGATTGTCCTTGCGGATGATCAAGTCGGTCCTCCGATTGACTCGGGACGTGGACCAACGCGGATCGTGATGGCAGCCCAAGCTCGAGCTTTTGTTACACTTGTGGAGACTCCATCGTCATGATCATGGTTTGCAATGCGCTCCTCATGTTGTTCTTTTGCATCTACGCCCTCTTTGTGTCGGCCTTTAGGCTCCCCATTCAGCCCGTCTTGAAACACAGACTAAGGAGTCTAACATGTGTTCGAGTCAATGGGCGACTAAACCCGTAACATGCAAGGAAAGTGACTGGCGAGATCCCCTTGTGGGTTGCAACACCGACCGACATTAATCTTCTTAGAATGGTTCAATGGAGAGCATGCATGTCGGGACATTACAGATGGTGAACTATGCCTGAGCGGGCAAAGCTAGAGGAAACCTTAATGGAGGCCCGCAACGATATTGACGTGCAAATCCTTCATCTGACTTAGGCATAGGGGACAAAAACTAATCGAACCGTCTAGTAGCTGGTTCCCTCCAAAGCTTCCCTTAGGATAGTTGAATCATGTGGGTGAGTTCTATCGGGTAAAGCCAATGATTAGAGGCATCAGGGGCGCAACGCCTTCAATCTATTCTCAAACTTTAAATAGGTAGGACGGTGTGGCTACTTTCTTGAGCCCTACCATCGAATCGAGAGCTCCAAGTGGGTCACTTTTTGTAAGCAGAACTGACAATGCAGGATAAACTAGAAGTTGAGTTATGGTGCCAAAATGTGCGCTAACCTGTCGAATCAACTAGCCTCGAAAATGGATGACATTGAAGCGCACGACCTATATCTGGGCGTCCGGGCAAGCGCCAGGCCCCCGATGAGTAGGAAGATGTGGTGGTTGCTGCAAAACCTAGGATGTGAGTTTGGGCAGAGTGGCCATCAGTGCAGATCTTGGTGGTAGTAGCAAATATTCAAATGAGAACATTGAAGGCCGAAGAGGGGAAATGTTCTATGTGAACGACACTTGCACATGGGTTAGTCGATCCTAAGAGACGGGGGAATCCCATCTGATAGCGCGAACCGTGTGAGCTTCGAAAAGGAATCGATTTAAAATTCCTGAACTGGGAAGTGGCGACTGACGGCAACATTAGGGAGTCCAGAGACGTCGGCGGGGAATCGGGAAGAGTTATCTTTTCTGTTTTACATCCTACCCACCATGAAAATGGTTCAGCCAGAGGTAGGGTCCAACAACTGGAAAAGCATCGCACGTCGCGTGGTTTCCGATGTTATCCACGCCCGATCATACTTATAACCGCATCAGGTCTCCAAGGTGAACAGCCTCTGGTCGATGGAACAATGTAGGTAAGGGAAGTTGGCAAAATGGATTTGTAACCTCAGGAAAAGTATTGGCTCTGTGAGCAGGGCACGGGGGTCCCAGTCATGAACCCATCGGTTGTCCGTGGACTGCTCGAGCAGCTCCCATGATGAGAGCGGGTCGTCGTGTGCTGGCTAGGGGAAGGACTAGGAACGATCCCTTCGTAGGCCTTCCCCGGGAGTGGAACAGTCAATTCAAAACAGGGAGCATCTTCCATAATAGGAGCATCTTCCAAAATAGGCGAGTTTCGGGTACGTCTTCTACCTCTTCCTCCAGGAGCACCAGCTCGTCCTCCTCTACGTCGTTGAGGTTGATGAAATGGTTCAGAAATGGAATCAAGTTGAGTCGCTGAGTCACCTCCAAATGTATAAAAGATCAGTGACGTGTATGGCTCTTGCTGAGATATAAATGGTTCGTCTCGAGGTATGTGTGATTTCTTGTTGACTTTTTTGAGATGAACTGCGCACTCCATGCCTTCAGGACAAATGGCTTGGTAAGCCACATTCGCTTGTCTTATTGCTTGTGTGGCTATCTCACACACATTATCGATTCGAGGCATTATCCAAAATGGCTCAGTATCATCAAATGTCAAATTGTTAATATTGTCTAGACTCTCCGTCTACATAGATAAAAAAATATTATATAAGTTACTTGTTAAATGATCATATAAGCCTATTAATTACATAAGTTAATAAAAAAAATTATCATTAAATCATATAAGGTTCCCTGTTGAGTTATGTATCACCGTGTGATTCTCTGGTACCATAACATATATGAGCTGTTATATCAATGTTCATCCACGTGCCCCTCAGTAATGTGTGTCCTACGCTCATCCCATCTTTCAATGTATGCCTAATGTTGGGTGCCACAATTTAGTTCATTTCTCCCCCATCTTTCAATGTATGCCTAATGTCATGCAACTGTCTTTCGGTATCACATGGTTCGGGCACACGTTGAATCATATCGAATTATCTTAGAACACGATCTGATCGATGCCCTTCCACGATATGAAAGAAAATGAGGGGAGAGACAGGCCGTCATATATCTCCGTGCATGATGTAATATTCATGAAGTGTATCATATCATTATAAGGTTGCCATATGACATATAAAAACCATATTATAAATAATATGACAAAACCCAAGTATTATCTATGTTATAAATAAAAAGCATAGTATTACCTGATCTAGAGTTTGTCTATCTAATGCAAATCGATACACTTCAAGAACATGCGTGCAGCTCTCTGTGAGACTAAAAATATCTCAAGATAAATTACATAGTTAAATACATGTAAATGATAACATACATATATAATAATCAAATGAGTTGACTTACGGTATACCCAAAGGAGGATGTGGCATTGGCAGCCCATCTTTTCTGACATTATCATGTCTCGTCCGTTGCAACCTCACTGGTATCAAACGTGGAAATCGGTCACATGCCCATAATTGCAGTAATACTAATGGGCCAGCAACATCAGAAGCATTTTTATGGCTGGCTTTGCACATCTCCCTATACAACTATGCAAGATATGCACTATCCTAACTATACTGACCAGCCTTAGTAAAATCTTCTAGTAAAGGCAAGAACATCAAATGCACCTTAATATTTGAGTTATCACAAAAAAGGGTGCCTCCGATAAATTGTAGAATACATGAACATGCATAACGTTGCACATAAAGTTCGTCATCATCATCAGATAATGGGGGGAAATGTGCAATCAAACACATCATAAGTAAGCGTGATCCCTGTAAATCACGTGGGCCTGGTCGAAATCCTAACAAACCTTCACATATCCTTGGCCAATCTCGATGTGCACTACCCATTACCGCCATCCCATCAACTGGAAGTCCTAACTGTATTTGCACATCTTGAAGAGTGATAGTACACACACATGCACCATATGAAATGTGTATGTTTCAGGATGCCATCTCTCCACAAAAGATGTGATCAAGTGCTAGTAGAGGGCGATAAACCCAACCCTCGCAACTCCATAAAATCCAGCACGTATCAAATATGGAATAATATGTCTATGGACTGGCATGTTCTGATGAACAATTGCAGTATATCAGCGATAATGTAAAGCACGAAAATGCTCCTGGTCCCAAACATGTTGGGACTATGTTGATCCTGTAAATACAACACCGAGCTAGATTGTGGTCCAGACTCTATGATATCCTGAAAATGAGTGTCGTTCGAAATACAATGATTATATTGAATTACATAAAAATATACTAAGCCAAATATTACATTGAATTACATAAAAATGTACTAAGTCAAATATTACATTGAATTACATAAAAATGTACTAAGCCAAATATTACATTGAATTACATAAAAATGTACTAAGTCAAATATTATGAGTCATTCAAAGATTGTCCTTCATTACGAGAAGAAAAATTTCGAAGGTTATGTCCCTCTTGTCGACAAAGTCCACATTTACTATGAGTACTTAGCTCTCTCCAATCCATCTCATTTCGTATACGGGTCGACTTGGTTCTACCTTTCTCCCGCGTCCTAGTTTTATCAGGGTGCACTATTGGAAAGTTAGGCTTATAACACTGTTGTGGCTTATAACACTGTTGTGGCTTATAACACTCAGCAAGCCCTGACCAGCGGTAATAATGTTCAATGAATTGAGAAATATCAATACGAGTATGTGCACATACTGCTAACAAATGGGAACACGCGAGGCCAAATGATCGCAACTTGTTGCAAGTGCATGTTTGTTCCTTTAAATTCACATACTGTCTGCTTCGTCCTTTGTACATGTTATCCTGATGTTGACCAGTGAGAACCTCAAACCTCTCATTAGCACAATCAAAAATTGTGATCTCATGTGACCTAGCCATGGCTTCCTAAGTTTTCATCTTCTCAATAGCATTTAAGTCCTTCTATAGCAGCAGCAAAAGACCAGAACACATATCCGAATACACATTACCTGGTTCACCGATGTTATGTGTTTTCCATTGAACTACAGTCCCAATCACAAGCATATTCAACCATATTGGTAGTTGTGGTAAGATTGATCTCAATCACCAAACACTTTAACAATTGCATTTCGTTCAGCTTCCCATACTTTTTTCTATAATGCACATCGTATCCAAATTTATTTTTCACCATCTGATGAAGTGTTGCAATAACTGTAGTTGGATCCCGTTTCACGACACCCTGCAACTCTCGTGCAATCAATGTTGAGTCCAACTGCGAATGGTCTTGTGATAATCTCGGATAGACACATGTGTGAGGTCCGGTGTATTGAGTTATTTCAAACATATTATGTGATTTTCGACGACACGCACGAACTTTCAAAAGTACTGTATTTTAGTTATTATTTTTCAAAAATATTGTAGAATACTAAAAAAATCCTTTAGTTGTGTTTTTAATAGTGTTAAAACAATGTTTAGAATTTCATTTTTAGTCAACATAATGATAATGGTTGGAGGTTCAAACCTCACCAAGTGCACATTGTTTATTTTTTTGTTAAATTGTTTTTCTATTACCATTATTTTAATAAATACAATCAAAAAATTTCCTACAATAAATTGTTTTTTCCTATAATCATTTTAGGATTGGGTATTTTATTTAGATTAAATTAATGATTTGTTTGGATTATAATTTAAAAATAATTGGGTACTTTGTTTAGTGATTAGTGATTTGCTTTGATTAATTAGGTGATTTATCTATTGACATGCTACTTTTATATGTTCATAATTACGCTCATACTTGTTGATTATTCTAAATTCTTGGAATATAGTAGGATACTTGAAATAGTATTAAATTAAATGTGTAAGGGTGATGTTGGGGTATTTAATTGTGTTTTTAGTAGTGTTTAAAACAATGTTTAGAATTTGATTTTTTGTCTACAATAATGATAATGTTTTTTAGTATTATATTAAAACACTTATTTTTTGTTGTATATTAAGAAAAGTTATCTATTGGATGCAAGTTATAAATTATGATTCAAATTTTTTTACCAGCACATAATCTATAATAAATTTTATAATATTACTTAGTATGTTTGAAATATTATTCTAAAACGAAATATCGGAACATCGAAATATCTAGATTGTTTCATTTTTTAAAAAAAATTAAAGGACCACCGAAACGAAATTGACTACTATATTTTTTTCAGATGAAATTGACTATTATGTTACATACATTAAGTTTGGTAAAAGTTTGTAAATAAAAAAACAATTTAATATTTCCCTTATGAAAATATCAAAATTCATTAAAAACTTATCATATGAGTCTAAAGAATTTTTTTGATTCACATGTTAAAAGCCATAGTTAGTTAATTCGAGGACGGAAAAAATACAGAGTATTATTCGGCATGTATAATTCGGGAATTTAACGGTCAAACATTCGGCTAAAATTCGGTCAATAATACGTGATACGTAAAAATTCAAATACGGGTTTTAAACGAGTATCATACGTTTTCTTTTCAAATATTCAGTAATAAAAATATGGTTTTAAAATTTATAAATAAATATTAATATAACAATATATTATGAATATGACAAAAAATATCATTCTACCAATTTCTTAAACATTTTCATAAACCAAAATACATTGATCAATTAATAGTATTCTATTCATACAAAATATAGTCATTAATCCAAAATATTCAATCCATAAAAACTAATTGAATTAATAAAAACTATTAAATAATGGTATCGTCGGGTGGTAAAGTTTCATCAAAACAAGATTCATTTGGGGTATGAAGTGGTCAGACTAGTTGCACAAGCTCATGTCATCTAAAGCAAATGGTTCTTCTTCAAAAAAATACTCTGGTTCTTCTTCAAATCCTTCTTCAGCAAATGGATTGATCTTAGAAAGATCAATAGGCGTCATATCCAGCACTTCACGATCCTTATACATTGTCATCATCAAAGAGTTCATTCTCACGTACACCAAATCATCCAACATTGTCGGTGCCAATCTATTTCTCTTTTTCATTTGGGCTGCTTCCCATGCACTCCAATTTCTTTCACAAGCTGACGAGCTACATGTGTAAAATTCAAACCCCTCCATTCAGAAGATGCGACCAAAATTCTCAAATTATTTTCACGATCAATTATCGATTGGAGCATCAAAAAGTTCGAAGCAAATCTAGTCTTACACGGAAATTTTAACTTCCTGTCATCTGTATATTTCCTCATCAATTGCAATATCATATGATGCTTATACATGTAATCTACTGTTTTTTTCGCATCATCAATCACACTTTTCATCCATTCAGTTTGATTATAATGATCTTTCAATAACAAATTAATACCATGAGCTGCACATTTAGTTCTGTATAATCGAGGATATTTTATCAACATGCAACCAGCAGACTCATAATTTGAGGCATTATCAGTAAGTATTGGCACAATATGATCAGGGCCAATTTTATCGATGACGGAAGAAAGAATGTTATAAAGATACTCACCAGTCAATCTCTCCTGTGAACATTCAAACGATTTCAAAAAAATAGCACCTAACGGTGAGCTAGCGATAACATTAACCCATGACCGCCTTCTTATGTCTGTCCAAGAATTTGACATAATAGTGCAACCCGTACTAGTCTATGATTCTTTTACACATGCAACATAAGTCTCAACATCTGTTCTTGCCTCAGGTACTAACTTAATACGAAGCGTTGAATAACTAGGTACAATATAACCACAACTAAAATCACCTAAAACTTTACTCATGTCAAGAAATGACTTGGACTGAATAATATTAAATGTTATGTTGTTCATGATGAAAATCTGAGCAATTTTTTTGTCAACATTTCTCCTCTCTTTCTTAGCAGAGAATTCTAAGATTGTGGTTTGAGTCTGATTAGATAGACCCAAAGAGCAAGCGTTCGATCCTTCATTACTTTCATTAACCGAATTATTTTTTTTCTTACTAGAACTAGAACTTGAATCTCTAATGAAAAATACGCTTCAGCTTGAACCTCCTCCGATACTTTACTACATATATCAATATCACGACCACTAATTCCAGATAAATGAGACTTTACTATAGAAATCCCTCCAGCAAAATCTCTCTCACAAAATTTGCACTTGAAACGATTATTTGACTGTTCAGCGTAATCCCAAAACTTATCTTTTTCCTCACCATGATAATCAAAATTCAGAAAATCTGAAATAGAATCAATAAAACCTATAAACAGGACAGAATTTGAATTGACAGAAACTCTGAGAAGTCCAACTCCAACCAAAACAGAATTAATAAAGTCAAATTCAAGTCCAATTCAGTCCAATTCAGTTTAATTTTCTACAATCAAATTCAATTCAGAGAAGTCCAACTCCAACCAGAACAAAATTTACCTATCATCTTAAAACAATCAAATTCAATTAAGATAGTTTAGACCATTCCTAAAGTTTCTTCATCAGCATGAGATTAATTGATTCCAACCAGTACAGAAACTCTTAAAACTGAATTGATTCCAACCAGTACACCTAGTCTGATACAACCGCCATAAGAAATTTAATGATGAACTTAAAAACCGATCACCTCAAATCAAACATAAAATCAAAAACCAAAAATTTGGAGGGAAAATCAGATAACCACAGAAAACAATCATAGGAAACAATGGAGAGACTTTTGGTCTCTAAGAAGAAGTATAAATACAGGATTTTGGAGACGCCAAGGAGAAAAGATGACATGCAAAGACTTAAAACTCAGAAGTGAAGGAGACTAGAGAATTAAACCTGAAAATCAATGAAACCCTAGTTCCTTTGTCTTTAAACGAGAGTGAGAGAGAAGCTAATCAGTGAGAATGTTCGAGCCCTAGGTCGTCTGAGAGGGAGAAGCTCCGTCGAAGTCCAGCCCTGGATGCAAGAAGCAGGAGTGCATAGCAGCGCCGAGCAGGACCTTTCACGAAGAATGGGGAAATTGGGGATTTTGGCCATTTTAGTATACACGTTTAATATGATTTCCGTATTAAATGCGTATCATACAGTTGAAGTAAAAAAATGCGTATTATTCTACATCTTATATCTTTCAGTAAAAAACGAAAAACGCCAAAAGAGGGTAAACGCAAAAAATTAGTATTAACTAACTAGGGAAAAAACGCTCTTTTCATTTTTTGTTATTCTAGGATATTTTTGATTGAAACCCTTGAGCAAACTTTTCCTCCCCTATCGATCTGAAGCCTGGAATAGACGACGGGAAAGACGGGAAAGACGGGAGAGACGGTGTTGACGCGTGCAACCGAGAGAGATCGCAATGGCTGCTTTTATCAAACTTGATGATTCCCCAATCTTTCTGAAGCAGGTAGCTTCATCTCGTTGATACACCCGAGTTTTTTTTTTTTAAGTATTTTATTATCCGTGTTTTTAATTGTGTAATAGTATATGACCATTTCTCTGCCTTTTTTGCAATTCCTGTTCCAATTTTTCGAGTTTTAAATAGACTGAAGAATTTCGTGTGTCAAGTCTCTAACACAGGAAATAAAGTAATTTTTAGTTCAGAATCTAGTATTGAATGAATTTGGTTTGGGCGGTTCAAAGGGGATCATTCAATATCTCTTCTTGCACCTTCCGTGTTTTTAATCTGACTTGGAAGCAACTTTTCTTCTTTACGCAACTCTGTTTATGTTATCGTAGATTTGATAGATTTCTTGCATTCTTTTAGATCTGATAAGCTAACATAAGTGGTTTAATCCGTCAACTGGAAAGCGCAATACCTGGTTAGATACCAGTTCCTGATGAGATATAACCCTCAGGACATGAACAGTTAAAATTTAATCCTTATTCATTATGTTCAGCTAGAAAGAAATTTTATCCGACAACCTTTAGTATTATTTCCAAAACTAAGCGATCCACTTTTACTGAATCAAGTTCAAGGGGAGTTCATTTATCTTGAGAGAGAAATTTTGCTAACTTCTTTTTTTCTAGCAACAACTCACCCTTTTCACTTTTTCTGCTTCTCATTCTTGAATAGGTATATTCACTTGAACAAATAACTGATGAGTTGGAAGATCGCTGCCAAAGATTATACAATGGATGCAAGAAGTTTATGTAAGTATCTATAGTCTCTACTTTACCATCCATCTAAAAGTAATTTGCTCAATCTTCTGATTAAAATGTTGGATAATATGTTTCCTTGTCCCATGTTTTTTTGGATTCTCAAGATATTCGTTATCAGCCATGATTATGATATTGCAGATGGTTTAATAAGATGACAATATTAAGAATTTTCTAAATAAACATTATGCTTTGAGCAATATGGTTGGAGCACATTCAAACAGTTTGTTCAATAGAAAATATATGTTTCTTTCTTTTATCGGTAAAGTAAAGGAGCATTATTCTCTAACCCCTTGGAAAGAGAAAAATACATCGTAAAAACTTCCAAAAGGAAAAGTAGAGAGCAAAGATTTCACCTAGGACTTCTCCTCGTAACATCCTATAAGAAGAATCTAAAGCCACTCTACCAGATTATTAAGTAAACAAAAAAGAACTTTACAAGGAGTATGTTCTAGCCCTTTAATTTCTGCACTTCTTATTCTTTAGATAGACCAATAAAGCGCTAAAGAGAGGCACCCCAAAAATTGAAGTCTAAACAAAAGACCCTACCATTTCTCCAACAAAATATAAACCCGCTTAATATGCAATTTGGAAAAACTAAAGCTCCACATTGAATGAGGATAAGTGAAGTGTAAAAATATGTTCTTATTTTTGGATAAGAGCAAAAAGATGTGATCATTAGACTCCTACTTTGGATACATAAGGCATCTTTAGGGTATAAAAAAAACTTTGCACTTCAATCTGTCAATCGTCAAATTAGTGTTCCAAGTCGCTGAGCAAAAGAGAGGAAAATTTAGGTGGGGCTTTCGTCTTCCAGATACTTTTGCATGGGAAAGGAGATCTCACAGAACACAACGTGCATAATTGTCTGTAAAAAGATTTCACCCAAAAAGCTCCCTTGAATGCAAAGCCAAGAAAACATAATCGAAAATTTTGCCCCAAGATTATGAGCATAGAGCTTGTTGAACAACTTAACCACGTCAAAAAGCTCCTAATCATTGAGATTTTGTCTGAAAATCAGATTTCGTACAAATCATCCCTAATATTAGTTCTTTTCAGAGTGTTTAGATATATATCCGATACATTCACCAATGTTTTAAAAGGCTTAAAGCGGCCTCGAGGCGTTTTTCTTTTATGCGGCGAGGCGTAAGCCTCAAATTAAAGTAGAAAATAACACAAATCACGGAATTAATGAAAAAAACCAAAATCTAGAATTGTGAGCCACTAGAACTGAGAAGTGAAAAAATGCAAGACTTGGGTGTACACAATGAAAAATGTTGGTGGTCCACTGAGGTACCATGTAGCAACATGCATGTAATTTAGACAAACAACACCAATCCGCTAAAAATGCATGAATAAAAGAATCCAACTAAGCAAATGCTTTGTCTGTGGTCATAGAGCTTAGAAACTAGAATTTGAAAAACAAAACGAGTAGAAGAAGAAGAAAATGACCTCCAGAAACTAAGGAAGAGAAGAATCTAGAAGAAGAAGAAGAAAGGAGGAGAATAGAAGGAAAGTAGTACTTGTGGGGCAGCTTTTTCTTGAGGCTTGCCTCAAGGGCTTACGCCTCAAGCCACAGAGGCTACACCTCCGTTAGCTACTACATAGGCGTAAGCCTCAGTTTGGTTACGGGGCGCCTCAAGGCGGACGCTTCAAACACCTTTTAAAACATTGATATTCTCATGGAAGACCAATATTGATACAAAGGGTAAGTTTGCATCCACCCAAATATTGAGGAAATGTGGAGTTGCAGTAGTTGCCTAGTCCTACTAACCATCCCTGGTCATTTTATAACCTTCATATGTTGCTTGTGTGGCAGTAATTTTTGGTTCATAGTCTAGATATAACAATGTAGAATACTTGGCAAAATAGAGGAGGAACATCCAGCTTAGAAGCTAAAGACTATAACTAAGTGTCAATGCATCAAATGACAAAGTCGTTTGGCTTAATTTAAGATAAGTGTCTAGAGCTTTAAGTTATATAGTTTGTTAAAGTGCAACTTTTAATCTACTAGTTCCCACATCGTGCTTTGCACATGATAATTTCCAATTAAAAGTGATAAGGATTTTAAAAAACGCCGAAGTTTGGAATTACGTTTGAATTAGTTGGACAAAGTTTGGAATTGTGTTTTGGCCCGCTCGCAATTTTTTGGTGCATTTGGCTAGAGAGGAACAAAAGATTTTTGAAGAGACCTCTGACAATGTTAATACAATCTGGGAGAAAATACAATTTTTCACTTCTTTTTGGGCAGCCAATACTAAGGCTTTTAATGATGTTCCTTTATTTATGCTTAGTTGTAATTAGATGGCTGCTTGTATAGACTAACTATAAGCTTTTGGTGTTCGGTTAGGAATTCTTTCCTCCGAACCTACTTTGTACATTCTCTCTTTCTTTTTATATATATAATATTTCCGTTTCTTATAAAATAAATGAAAAAGGGTATGAATGAAATGGTGAAATCATGGTTAGATAAAATTGGAAAATTAATTACTGTTCTTCAATTTTATTTGGGTAAATTTAGAATTAAATCCAATTTGGTGAGATAGAGCGTCCAAATGAAGGGTTAAAATGAAAGGGTATTGTATATAACCATCCATTATAGAGACGAACTTATTTAATACATTACAGTGTAATAGAACTGAACATATCATTGCTGATTCTCTTCTTCATCAAAAGCTTAGTTTAAGTTCTAGCTGATCAGTAGGATTCAAGATGGTAGATTATGGCTATTGTCCCAAATTTGAAGAAGGTGAATGAGAGAGGGATGCAACGAGAAGAAGTGGGATGATTGTTTTAGGGAGAGTTGCAGTTCCAAAGCCCACAAACAAAGTTGCCAAGCCATATACGTTTAAGCCAAATTTAGAGAGGAAAGGTTGGATTATTAAGAAGGAGAATGGCAAGAGGTGATGAGAAGAAGAGGTAGAAAGATCCAAACCCAAGAGGTACAAAGAGTAAAGGGAGGGACATGGCGTTTTGAATTGATAGTAAGCTCATCTATATCGTAAGGGCTTTGGAATCCCGTAGAAGTGAAATCATATTCACAGAATCCTAAAGGTACAACAATATGGTTTCAAATAGACTTACGGAGTGCTTTTTGGCTTGAAGAGAGTGAAGAAATGATGTGGTTTTGCGAAGGGTGATCCTAGCTTCAAAAGATATAGGGGAATTGATACATTTTGTTGGAAGTTTCATTTCAGAATCGGCATGGCCTATTGTTAGAAATTACTAAGATACAAGGTAAGAGTCATGGCCAGAGAGCATCATCATTCTAGAAGGAAAGGACAAGAAGGGTTGGTTGAAGTTCTATGAGGAGCTCGAGTATTTCATGAGCTGGAAAGATAGCTCCCAGAGGATTGTAAGAACTGCCGGTAGGAGAGACTCTTTGACGTTATTGCGAAAGTGGTAAAAAGTAGTAGTAATCGACGTCCTTCAAACTGGTTGGATTCTGACGAAGTCCAGATGGTCACTAGATTGCATTTTCAGGACTCGTGGAGGAGCATTCATAGAGGCTTATGCTGTATTCTCCAAGCGGAGTGTAAAATTAATCCGTTTTAGGTTAGTAGGGCAGTTTTTCTAGCTAAGGGAGTAATTGCTCGAGAAGTTTAAAACTCTTTGGAGTTTCCGATGGAGGTCGCAAAGTTGAGCTCTTCAATTTTTTCTAAGAGGGATTTTATTCAGAGCTATAGAAGGTGTTAGCTATTGAAGACCTTCCTCTGCATTTAGGGAATCTGGAAATTTTCAAGGAAATCAGAGAGGCTTATGGGGGTTTTACGTTGGTGGGTTCGTTCTCCTTGGAACTCAAGAATCTCTATATGACGAAGATCAAAATTAATAGGAATGTTAATGGTTCTGATATCTTGTGAAGGGGAGGAAAATAAAGTCAGGTTAAGACGGGTAGAAAATCTTGCGGGGTTGGTTGACATTCGGCGCCAGCCAGCTCGGTCGGTTTTTCAGAGGCTGCAAAACAGAGGTCGAAGACAAGGGAGAAGCACATGTGGCAACAATACCAAACTCTGTGCGTCTTTGCAGAGAGTGTCGGGACCTCAAAAATCGTTTGGAGGAAGTAGCGCGCAAAGAGGGAATTAGTTGGAGACAGAAGTCTAGAGTTCGTTGGGCGGTTGACAGGGACAACAATACCAAACTCTTTAGCTTGCTCTTCGGGTTGCACTGTAAATGACTTGCCGATGCAATATCTCGGCGTGCCTCTAGGATGCAATCCTTTTAGTGATCCGTTTTGGGAGCCAGTGGTTGAGAAGGTTTAGAAACGATTGAGAAAGCGGAGGAAGAGTTTCTTAACAAAGGGAGGCAGAGTGATGCTCATCCAATCAGTGTCATCGTTAGATGATCCACTAATCCAACTGGCAGAAGATTATAAATGGACTTCGGCTAGTCTTCCCACATATTTCCTCTCACATCAGGTTATCTCGTAGAACTTCTGTCAAAATTGAAACGATGATGCATGCCTTTCTTTGGGAAGGATCTGAGGAAGGTGGAGGAAATCATTTGGCAAACTGGGAGATGGTTTGTTGACCAATAAAGGAAGGGGTTCTTGGCATCAGAAATTTGTTGTATCGCAACATGACTCATTGGTAAACTATGGCCTCAGATTCTCTATCATTAAGATTTCTGAAAAAATGAAAATTCCGAAAGTTTTGGGCTGACCAAAAGATCTGACGGGAGCGTGATGAAAATGCGATAACCTATATTGTCTAGGAAACTTAGAAGCCAAAGAAGTATTCTAACAACACGAATTTTCCCAAAATCTAATTTTGTCCCCGCAACCTAAGGAGTATGAGTAAAAATGGATAGTTTGATGCATTTTTTAACGATAGAGAATCGGAGGGCTTAGTTTCTGCATCAGATAGTTTAATGCATGTTTCTATTTCTATTCATAATCCAGATAGAAGGGTTTGGTTGTTAGATAAATCGAGGGTGTTTCAAGAATCTTTTCCTGCATTGCCCTTTAGCTTCTGCCTTATGAAATCAGTTGTTGATAATGTTTGATTTCAGTTGAGTGCAGCCTCGTTCAGTGGAGATGTTATTAAGATTCTATTTTGGTGGTGGAAATAAAAAGAAAAGTGTTTTGTGGTCTCATGCTGTCTTTGCTATTTTTTGGGCTCTTTGGCTTGAGAGAAATGGAAGAATTTTGTAAGACGCTTTCATTGATGAGTCAATTTTATGGAAGAAAGTTATTTTATTGGCTTCTTGTTGGTCGTCAAAGTTGAAAATTTTCAAGGATATCCCTTTTTGACAATTGGATTTTGTTATGGTGAGAGTCGGTTGTAATTTGCTCTGTTCTCGTTTTCACTTTTCAGTTTTCAGTTTTTAGTTTTTGATGGATTGGTCATCCTACAAAATCTGTTCTTATACTCTTTTTGTTTTTAATATAACTTTTCTGTTTCCTAAAGAAAATGAGAAGAAAATATTTGATACTTTTTTGCCATTAATAACCTAGCAACTGAAGCTCACCTCAATATTAATTATTGACGTGTAGATTATCATGGACATATTAGTGATTTCCAAGAAAATTAATGAAATGACTCGGGTGCAGCATTTTAAATTATTCGGCGACTTCATTGGGAAAATTAAACCACAAGGACCAAATTGAGAATCAAAGTAAACTTTATAGGATCTAAAGTGTACTTTACCATAAATAATTTCAAGAAAAAAACCTTATCTGGAAACAAAAGAAACATTGCTAAAACAACATAAAAGATCATATTGTTGATATTTGGTTTCTTGGTTGACAAAAGGATTATATTATATTGAATTTAACTCACTTTGAAACTGGTTGTTAGAAAAACTAGTCGATTTCCAAGTAAATTAGTAGATTAAATAAACTATTTTGCATATACAAACCATTTCTTAAGAAAATGGAAATAACTAATGATACTCCTTCAAAAGGGGTATTAAATTTGGCATACTTCGTGGTTGTCAAATATGAAAATACTAAATAAAAATTATAAGTTGATAAACTACATATATTTAGCTTATAGCTTATTGGGTTTTTAGCTTACATAAGCTGACCTGTTCAAATAAGTTGAGCCAAATACAATGTCAACAATAACCCCAAGAAGGTTAGCGTAGTGGTTAAGGAAGGATAATGGTGCGATTAGTAGACTTGGACGTTTTGAGTTTGTATCTCCACTTTGGCTCTAGGAGCCATTGGACATTAGGAATTCAGTTGCCCTTGAATTACTCGAGGACCTGAAGCTTAGCTCCGACTTATCTCGGGGGTGCTCAAGCCCCAAGGTTGTCAAATATGAAAATACTAAAAAAATTATAAGCTAATAAACACACATATTTAGCTTATGGCTTATTGGTTTTTTTACCTTATTTAAGCTGACCTATATAAATAAGTTTAGCCAAACACAGTGTCAAAAATAACCGCAAGAGGATTAGCGTAGTGGTTGAGGAAGGATTCTGAGGGGAATGTAGACCCGAACGTTTTGGGTTCGAATCTCCGCTTCAGCTCTTCGAGCTATTGGACATGGGGAATTAAATTGCTCCTGAATTACCTACTACACTTGTGGGAAATCCTTGTCGAGGGCCTTGAGCAACCCCCGAATTTAGCCGGAGCTCATATTTGGATAGCTGATGCTAGCCCACAAAAATACAGGATTTCAAAAATAAATTAACGGATTATTAAACTATAAACTATAAGGTCTAGTTATAAGTGGTGCCAAACACCCCTGGTACTGGTCTAGAAATAAATTCCTTTGTCAGTTTCATCTCCCATGATACCTCTTTGGTTTTTTTTGTTAATGTTAATAGTAATTTTCCATTTACACCCAATTCGTAAGCATTAAAAGGTTTCTAATGTGGAGAAGAAAATTACAAATTTACATGTGTAAATGGATATTCTTAAACCAACCTTACTTTTGGAAGGTACGCGTGCGGGAAATTCCTGAAATGCTTGTCCTTGAGTTAATTTCATCAGTGCATTTGAAGGTTAAAGATAAAGGTAGGTAGCAGCGAGTTGCTTATTGTTGGTGTTTTTCTCTTGCTTTTCATTCCCATGCAGGGCGGCTTTTGGAGAAGCATGTAACGGAGACATGTCTTTTGCAGATTCTTTAGGAGCATTCGGTGGTGGGCATGATGATCCTCTTAGCGTGTCCATAGGAGGTTGATTCCTGTGCTCTGCTTTATTTTGTTTTTTTCAAATAAAGACTATATATTAGTAGGTAAGTTTGTGAGCATAGTTAAATTGAGCTTGATACAAGTTTTTTAATCATCATTTCTTTAAAATCTTGCATGGTAAATCTATTTAAATCTTTACAAAAATATAAAATCTTAAGCATCTTACTTTTTGGAATACTTAAATACAGATTGTCAACTGAATATGTGAAGTAGCACTGATTTGATTCCGTGCTCCATGAGTTCTAAGAACTGATTTAGAAAGTCAAAGGAAGGCGAGGTCTAAGGACTCCATGCACTTTGAATTCATTATATCTTGCCAAACATAGATGAATGTATAAAATAACAGATTTGAAGGAAAAACTCTATATGCTTAAGTTCCATCATTTAAAAGAAGCATTTCTTCTGATTTAGGAATTTGTTTTAGTACTCATGCAGTATGGAGTTAGTAGTACTCCATACATTTGACATACATATAGTACTCTATTCCATGCATTTAGTTCACTTGTGTTTGACATGTAACACACTAATCTAGTTACGGAAGTTTTATAATGAGCCTAAAAATAACATGCTACTTTGTGACTCTTATTTGTTCCACTAGGCTGGGAAGGGTTGATGTGGACATGGTTTACGTGCAAGATACGATGTGAAAATTTTGTGTTTGTGTTTGTGTTTGTATGCGTGTATTTGTATTATGCATCCATATGTTGCAGTTTACAAAGAATCTTTTGTATTCAGACACCAAATCTTAATGCCTAAATTTTCTTCATCAGCTGCTACACGTGAAAAAATGGTTAAAGTTCGTTTTGTTGTTCGTAACTTATTCTAATTGGAATTATTTATGATTGTAATTGTTACAGAATGTTACAGGATAATACTAGTTGACAATTACCTTATTCTAGAGATTCTAATTGTATAGTAATTAGCTTAACTATAGGGATCCTAATTATGTAGTTTCCTAGTTTTGTATATATATATGTGTCTGAAATACAAGAGAGAATATAATTCTTTTCATCTCAAATAACATGGTATCAGAACCATAGGTGTGCAAATCGAAGTTTTCTCTTTTTCATTCAAAATTAGGGTTTAGTGTTTTTTAGAGTTCCACCTTGGACAACCTTTTTGGAGTGGCCGTTTGTTCTCACCGCCCATCCAGAAAGGAAGCCCAGCCGTCGACCACCACAAGCCCTGAAGTACGGTGCCCGAAAGCCCTACGCGTGAATCTCACGCACCGTCGCGATTTTCTACGACTCTCCCACGTGCTTGCGCGTGACGCCTGGGATCGTCTCAGACAGCCCTCGTCTGTTTCGTCGGCGTTTCCCTGCTTCGTCTGTACCCGCTGCCTTGTGTTCGTAGAGGTCTGGGTTCTTCTATTTTTGGGTTTCTTGCGTTTCAGCCCTATTTTTTCGCTGCTGCCTTCTTGTTGGTTCTTTTTTATTGGTCTTCTTTTCTGTTTCTGTATATTTGGTGTTATGGCTGAGAATGAATCTTCTGTCACGACGGATGTCGTACCTATAATGTCTAAAATCACGAACCATAAGCTAATGGGTTCGAATTATTTGGATTGGAGTAAGACCGTTCGACTGTATTTACGAAGTATTGACAAAGATACTCATTTGACTGATGATTCTCCTTAAGGTCATTCGAGGAAGACATGGTTCAGAGAGGACGCTCGCTTGTTCCTGCAGATTCGGAATTCTATTGATAGTGAGATAATTGGCTTGATTAATCATTGTGATTTTGTTAAAGAACTGATGGATTACTTGTACTCTGGAAAAAGGGAACCTCTCTCGCATTTATGAGGAAAGCAAAATGTTTTACCTTGTGGAAAAAAAAGATCAATCCCTTATGAATTATTTTATGGAGTTTAAGAAAACGTATGAGGAGCTTAATATGTTGCTGCCTTTTAGTCCTGATGTGAAGGTCTGGCAACATCAACGAGAGCAAATGGCCATCATGAGTTTCTTGGCTAGCCTTCCGTCTGATTTTGAGACTGCTAAGTCTCAATTCTTTCTGGTTCTGAGATCTCCTCTTTACAAGATGTATTCAGTCGAGTACTCCGCATAGAAGGTATCCCTCCTGTTCAACTCAGTGGTGCTTTGGTAAGTCAAAATAATAATTATGCGCCAGGGAAACAAAGGAGGTGGCTCACACGGGTTTGAAACTCGAACACAGGAACCTGGTGGCGTTGTGCGTCGATACTGTCATAAGCTAGGCATACAAAAATCAGAAACCTCACTCGGCACATATTGTGTTCACTACTGACGCCCCTGAGAAATCGATCCTTATATCTGCCGGTGAATTTGACTAGTTCTCACAGTATAAAGAATCACTAAAGCATTCATCTCCCGTTGTCACTTGTATTGCTAATTCAGGTAAACCAAATACGTGTCTTCTTTCCTCATCCTCCAAATGGGTCATTGTCACAGATCATATGACAGGTAATTCTAGTCTCTTCTCTACTTTTCCGTCACACACTCCCACTTCTATTGTTACTTTGGCTGATGGGTCACCATCTTGTGTTCGTGGGTCTGGCATGATTACCCCTGCCCCTCAACTTCCTTTGTCATCAGTCGTACGTCTACCTAATTTATCTTGTGATTTGATCTCTGTAAGCCAGCTCGCTCGCAAACTTAACTGTTGCATCTCATTTTTTCCTAATCATTGCTTATTTCAGGATCTTATGACGAAGAAGATTATTGGTAAAGGACATGAGTCTGGAGGCCTCTACATTCTTGACACACCAATACCAAAATCTGTCGCTTGCACTAGTGTCATTTCTCCTTTCGAGGCGCATTGTAGGTTGGTCATCCATCTCTCCCTTTGCTAAAGAAACTTTGTCCAAAGTTTAGTAAGGTGTCTTTATTAGATTGTGAGTTGTGTCAGTTTGCAAAACATCATCGTCTTAGTTCAAGTTCGAGAGTCAATAAACGTGCTAATATTCCTTTCGAGTTGGTTCATTATGATGTTTGGGGTCCTTGTCCTATTTTGTCTAAACCTGGGTTTAAGTATTTTGTTACCTTTGTGGATGATTATTCTCGTGTAACTTGGTTAGAATAGGCATTCTGAGTTGTTTTCTATTTTTTGTGCGTTTTGTGCAAAGATTAAAACTCAATTAAATGCTTCAATCCATATTTTGCGAAGTGATAATGCCAAGGAATACATGTCCACTTTATTTCAATCTTATATGGTTAAGAATGGCATGATTTTTCATGAAACTTCTTGTGTTGATACTCCATCCCGAAATGGAGTGGCAAAACGTAAGAACATACATCTTCTTGAAACTGCACGAGCCCTCTCATTTCAAATGAATGTTCCTAAAATTTTTTGGGGCGATACAGTTTCTACCGCATGCTTTCTCATTAATCGTATGCCATCATCTGTTCTTCATGGTGAGAACCTTTACAAAATCTTTTTTCCCAATAAATCATTGTTTCCTGTCGACCCTAGGATATTTGGTAGCAGTTGTTTTGTTCGGGATGTTCGTCCGCATGCACTAAGTTAGATCCCGAGTCTTTGAAGTGTATCTTCCTTGGTTATTCTTGTCTTCAAAAAGGTTATAGGTGTTACTGTTCCAGTCTTAACAAATATCTTGTCTCAGTTAATGTTACCTTCATGGAAGACATTCCTTACTTTCCGTCTTCTCTTCTTCCTGCTCATCAGGGGGAGGATGATGATTTGTTGGTTTATTCCATCGTATCCTCTGAACCTGTCTCGGAGTTAGTTCCTGCCAAGCCTTCTATTACTCAAGTATACTCCACGCGTAAACATCCTGATTCATGTCCTCCACCGGCTCCTTTGTCATCAGATCCAGTCTCGAGCAATGATATTCCTATTGCATTACGCAAAGGTAAACGCTAGTGTACTTATCCTATTTCTTCTGTTGTTTCTTATAACTGCTTGTCATCTTCTTAATCTTTTATTGCATCTCTTGATTCTCTCTCTATCCCTAAAACTGTTCATGAAGCCATCTCTCATCCTGGTTGGCATCATGCAATGATATAGGAAATGAATGCCTTAGATAACAATGGCACTTGGAACTTGGTCGATTTACTTTCAGGGAAACGGGCTATTGGATGCAATTGGGTGTTCATGGTTAAAGTCAATCCGGATGGGTCAGTTGCTCGATTGAAAGCCCGTCTTGTGGCTAAGGGATATGCTCAGACCTATGGAGTAGACTATTCTAACACTTTTTCTCCGGTTGTTAAATTGACATTTGTTCGGTTGTTTATTTCTTTGGCGGCTACTCATCATTGGCCTTTGTATCAACTGGACATCAAAAATGCTTTTCTTCATGGTGACCTTCAGGAGGAGGTGTATTTGGAGCAACCTCCTGGTTTTGTTGCTCAGGGGGATTCTGGGCGAGTATGTCATCTTCGAAAATCTTTGTATGGTTTGAAACAGAGTCCTCGTGCTTGGTTTGGGAAATTTAGTTAGGCTGTTGAAAAGTTTGGCATGATGAAGAGCAAATCTGAAGATTCTGTGTTCTACAAACAATCGGAAGCTGGGGTATCATTCTTTTAGTTGTGTACGTGGATGATATTGTAATTACTGGAAGTGATACGAAAGGAATCTCATCTCTTTAGTCTTTCCTTCATACTCAGTTAGTTACACAAAGGACTTAGGGATGCTAAAGTATTTCTTGGGTGTTGAAGTCACAAGGAGTAAAAAGGGTATCTTTTTATCTTAGAGAAAATATGTTCTTGACTTATTAACTGAGACAGGAAAATTGGGGGCAAAGCCTTGTAGTACTCCAATGTCTCCTCACATGTACCTTACGGGAAATCAAGACTAATTGAAGATCTCGAGAGATGTAGAAGATTTGTTGGAAAGCTGAATTATCTTATAGTGAGTCGTCCAGATATTGCATATTCTGTCAGTGTTGGTAGTCAGTTTATGTCATCCCTAACAGTTCATCATTGGGCAGGGTTAGAACAGATTTTGTGTTATTTGAAAGGAGCGCCTGGACGTGGTATCTTGTATGCAAATCATGGGCACACTCATATTGAATGTTTTTCAGATGCGGATTGGGCAGGTTTCAAAATGGATAGAAGATCCACTTCTGGTTATTGTGTTTTCGTTGGAGGAAATGCACACCTAGAGAGATGGCCGTATCTCTTTGATGAATGTGGTCTCGAGGTTCGGTTCATTTGAAAAGAGGTCAGTCTTAGGGGAGACCATGCGAATGGTTGAATTGATGACTTCGCTTTCTTGGTCTCATGGAAGAGTAAGAAGCAGAGCGTTGTGTCAAGGTCCAGTGCAGAGTCAGAATATAGGGCTATGGCACAGTCTATGTGTGAGATAATGTGGATATATCAACTCTTGACTGAAGTAGGTCTTAAAACTTCAGTACCAGCTAAATTGTGGTGTGACAACCAAGCTACCCTTCATATTGCATCTAATCCTGTATTTCATGAGCGAACTAAGTACATTGAAATTGATTGTCACTTTCTTGGTGTGAAAATTCAGCAATGTTTGATTTCTACACGGTATGTGAAGACCGGAGAGCAATTAGGGGATATCTTCACGAAAGCTCTAAATGGGGTTCGGGTTGATTATGTTTGTAACAAGCTGTGCATTAGCTTAACTATAGGGATCCTAATTATGTAGTTTCCTAAGGTAGTTTCCTAGCTATATGTATATATATATATATATATGTATGTATGTATATATATATATATGTATGTATGTATATATATATATATATATATATGTATGTATGTATGTATATTCTTCACTGCAATACAAGAGAGAATGCAATTCTTTTCATCTCAAATAACTGTTATCTATTTGTTTGGTTGTAATCTGTGTGTTTTTGGTGGATTTCTTATCCAGTAAACTCTTTTGTAATCCTTTTTTCTTAATTTAGTATGTTTCTTATACAAAATTGTCGTTCCACATCATATATCATACATCATGCAAATTCAAGTAGCTACTAATGAGGATTTTATTTTTCATTTTCCTAGCTACTGATTAGTTGAAGATGCTTTTTCCCACTTCATATGTCATACATCATGCATCTTGATAATGCAAGTCCACAATCTGTTAGGAAAGAGGGACTGTTATACTCCAAGCACCGTTGGAGAGTGTAGATTTCTTCAGAGGAAATATGGGAAAAGCCTTATGATGCTGTAACGCTTGGAAATTTCTGAAATACTAATGATTTCTGCTGGAAAATGTGATTAAATAGGTTGACTTATGTTTCATTTATAGTAGTACATTTACATAACTTTCAAACTGCCGCATTATAATTTCTTAGTTATTCATTTAATACTTCTAAAAGATTATTCTAGACTATAATTACTACATACGTATAGAAGCAATAAAAGTCTCAATGACTCTTTAACTCCTCAAAACTATTCCCCATGCCATATTAATTGTTGCATCACTTGCGAAGTGTCTGACGTTATGAAAGAGCTGGAATATGAATTTATTTTGCTTGTCGTTTTGTTCTAGGTCCAGTAATGTCAAAGTTCATCACTGCAATTCGTGAACTTGCTACTTACAAAGAGCTTCTTCGCTCCCAGGCAGGTGCTCAAGTTGCTATTCTTTTCCAGGTCTAGCAACTATATTTACATGCATGAACAGTAAAGAGACGATAAACAAAGTAAAAATAACGGCATGGTTACTGGGACATAAGCATATATATTACTAATGTTTATTAAGAATTCTTGCAGTATTCTTCTTTGGAGGTTCTATGAAAATTTTCATTTTGATCGGTAACAGTGATTATCCTAATATTGAAATGAAAAACTCCAGAAAGAACAGATACAATGCAAAGGATAGTGACCTAAAAAAAGTCAGTGCTTGTTGGAAAGGTGGAAAGACAGTAAACAGTGTTTTTTTCTCCAAAGACACTATATACCATGCTGAAAGACCCACTTTGCCAACAAATAAAGATTCTCAATGCTTCTTGACATCACTTAATAACAGAGGAGTTTAAGAAATCCATAGTTGAGAAGCAGAAAGGCAGGCGAAAGATGGTGGATAGTATATTGCATCCCTGCTTCTATGCTTTTCCGATGCATTTGCTTAATGCTTATGCTTATATTGTTTACATGAATAAGTAGAAAAAGAATTCTGATTTTTCTATTTCATTATTGTATATTTACAATCCATACTAGACTATATATAAAAAATTAGGTTACACTAAATTAGGAAAGATCACAACTCATTTCCTTATCATAACTACTTTCCTTAAATTTAGGACTAGATTATTAGCCCTGATTTTCTCTACCAAATATTCCAGAATATCCCTAATATCTCTTTCTGAGATTTCCTACACTCCCCCTCAAGCTGGTGAATATAGATCATCCATTCCCAGCTTGCTAACATTCTCATGAAACATGTTGGTACACAATCCTTTTGTCATCACATCTGCAAGTTGAAGCCCTATCGGAACATATGGAGTGCAAATCAGTCCACTATCTAGCTTCTCTTTAATAAAATGCATGTCTATCTCTATATGTTTCGTCCGGTCATGTTGCACTGGGTTGTGGGCTATACTTATAGCTGATTTGTTGTCATAGTATAGTTTCAATGGTTTGCTCCATTGAACTTTCAAATCCTCTAGGATAATTTTGACCCACAATAATTTTCATACTCCAGCTGTCATAGCTCTAAACTCTGCTTTAGCGCTTGACCTTACAACAACACTCTGTTTCTTACGTCTCCAGGATATCAGGTTTCCTCCAAGTAAGGTACAATAGCCCGAAGTTGATCTCTTGTCGACCGGTGACCCCTGCAAAGTCCACATCTGTATAGACTGCCAGATCAATTTCAGATCCCTTTTTGAATAAAATTCCCTTCCCAGGGTGTGCCTTTAAGTAATGAAGTACTCGGTAGACTGCCTGTAGGTGAATTTCTCTAGGATCATGCTTAAATTGACTAATAACACCGACTGAGTATGTGCAAGATCGATGAGTTTCCCAACAAGTCTTTGGTACATCTCTCTGTCCATTGCTTTATCTCCAAGACCCTCACTTAATCTATGATTTTGTTCAATGGGGGTTCCAACTGGTTTGCTAGCTGTCATTCCTGTTTGTTTGAGCAGGTCTGTAACATACTTTTGTTGAGAGATGAAAATTCCCTTACTTGATCAAGCCACCTCAATTCCAAGAAAATACTTCAATCTTCCTAAATCTTTTATTTCAAATTCTCTGCTTAGACACCCCTTCAAGGCCTCCTTCTCTACTTCATCGTTTCCTGTCACTATAAAGTCATCCACGTATACAATTAAAACAGTGACTCTCCCTGATGCCGAATGCTTGATGAAAAGCGTGTTGATCCCCTTGACTTTGCTTGTAGCCACTAGCTATCATTATCTTGGCAAACCATCCAAACCAAGCACGTGGGGATTGTTTCAGCCCACATAATGACAAACCATGTTCTTGTCAACCCCACTAAATCCCGGTGGAATGTTCATATAAATCTCCTCTTCTAATTTTCCGTGAAGGAAGGCATTCTTCACATCATATTGCTGCAATTCCCAATCAAAATTAACAGCCAAAGACAGCAAGCTCCTCACTGTATTCATCTTAGCCATAGGAGCAAATGTTTCTTGATAATCCACTCCATATGTCTGCGCGTATCCTTTTGCAATAACCTCGCCTTGTAGCGTTCTAGGAACCCATCTGCCATAAATTTTACTGCATACACCCACTTACAGCCCATTCTTTTCTTGCCTTTTGGTAAATCAACCAATTCCCAAGTCTCATTCTTTTCTAATGCATCCATTTCAGCTTCCATAGCAAGTCTCCACTCTCTCTTTGATAATGCTTCAGACAATGAGCTAGGAATAAGAACTGTGTTTAAGGTGGAGAGAAAACTTTGGTGGCTTGGGGAAAAATTCTCAAATGACACAATGTGTGACAATGGGTATAGAGGTCTTTTGGTGCATTCTCGGATTTTTTTCCTTACAGCAATAGGTAGTTGTAGGTCCTCGTCGAGGCAAGGTGGTTCAGGATTAGTAGAAGAATGGTTTGTTGATTCACTTACCTCATTTTCGGAGCTTGGTCCAGAGGATTGTTCTTGCCTTGTAGTCACAATGTCATCTCCTTTGCTTGCATATACTTTATCAAACCGGAACCAGTCATAGATTTTTCCATCTCCTCCTTTTTATCTTCCAACTCATCATATTGTGGATGGACTTTTGATGATTTTGAGACTCAGGTTTGGACGGCTCAGGATTGGGTAACTCTAGAGGTGGAAAATTTGACTCCTTATCTTCAAGAGTATGTAACTCATCCTCAAGATAAGGAGTGGTGAAATAGGACTTATTTTCAACAAATGTAACATATTGCAAACATATGGATTTTTCTAGTAGGTGGATGATAACATTTATAACCCTTTTGAGTGGATGATTACCCTACGAAGACGCACTTAAGAGCACGAGGATCTAACTTACCACAGTTATGACTATGAGCATGGACAAAGGAGGTATACCAAAAAACCCTAGGAGTGAGATTAAAGGAAGATCGAGTATGAGGGTAGAATTTGGACAGATTTTCTAGTGGACTTTGAAACCCCAAGACCTTGGAAGGAATTCAGTTTATAACATAAGCTGATGTGAGTACAGCTTCTCCCCAATATGTTTTTGGTACATTTTGTTAGAACAGTAAGGCTCTAATGCACTCTAGAAGATGTCGGTTTTTCCTTTCTGCCACTCCATTTTATTGTGGAGTGGTGATACAGGATGATTCATGTATAATTCCTTCCTTTTGGAAATACGGACTCAAGATTTGATTGAAATAATCACGAGCATTGTCTGGACGAAAGTGTTTTATCTTGGTGCCAAATTGATTTTGAATCACAGTATGAAAGATAGGAAAAATATGACTCACATTAGACTTATTTTTAAGTAAATAGATCCAAGAGACAATGAAAAGACTGAATATCAAATCTCTTGAACAAAGAAGGAAATATAATTTTCAACGTAAGAAAAGACACATGACCTAGACGTCTATGATGTAACCATATGACATCTTTATTGGAAGAAGAAAACAATGTAGACATGGCAGATTTTCTGAATTCCGGTTGACTTGATGTATCCAAGTAAGAGTCCATTATGCTCCTTAGCAAGTCCAATCCTCTTCCCCGAGCCCTGGTCCTGAAATTCACAACGAGAATCATGGAATATATCACAACCAGTTAGATCTTTGGTAAGTTTTTGTATGTAAACCCAATTTGTAGATAATTGGGGAACATGGAGAACATTTTTAAGCACCAGTGTTGGGGTAACTTGGGCATCCCCAATTCCTGCTACTGTGGTTGTAGAACCATCAGCAACAACAATCTTTCTATTGTTAGGGCAAGGAATATAGGTATTAAATTTATTTGAAATATGGGTCATATGGTCAGTAGCACCAGAGTCAAGGATCCAAGCATTCTTAAGCTCATTACCTAAAGCATTTAACCCAATAGAGATTAGAGCCTCACCTGAAAGTTTCAATGAACACATACCCTGACTTGTGGTTTGAGAATGAGAATTGTTAGTTGCTGATTTTTCAACACTCCCCAACATACTTCTAATCTTCTCAATTTCCTCCATATTAAATCCTCCAAACACTTGAGTTGAGTCTTGAAACGACACATGAGCCTGCCTTTGCTGTCCACCCCTCTGGCCCCTTTCACGACTGCTTGTGGATGGTTTCCCATGCAATTTCCAGCACCGTTCTTTGGTGTGCCGTGGTTTCGCACCACAACTCATCGCGATTGTCTTGTACACTTGGCCGGTTAGTCTTGTTTGGAGCAGTTTTGTCTAGTACCAGCCCTTGAGGTTTAAAGCTTAGAAGAGCAGAATTTTCGGTTGAAGAAGACTCTAACATAATGCCCCTGCGGCTCTCTTCAGCACGAACCAAGGATATTTTTTCGATTAAAGATGGGAATTCAGGTCTGCGAAGAATCTGAATTCGTACAAGATCAAATTCAGAATTTAGGCCAGTCAAGAAATCATAGACTCGGTCGTTTTCTATAACTTTTTGATAGCCATTGCACATTTGCTACAATTCAAGTCGATTGTTCTGTAATAATCCAGTTCCTGCCACTGGTTTTGGAGAAAATTAGCATACTCTATCACTGTTTTCGACCCCTGTCCATAGCCGGTTTTCTTTGTCTTGATATCATATATAAGAGCTGCATCGTTAACCTTGGAATACATCTGATGAAGAGCATCCCAGATCGCCTTTGCTGTAAGGAGAAACATACATGTATCACTGATTTCGGGGCTCATGGAATTCCATAACCATGACATGATCATTGAATCCTCTTCTTCCTACGCTTCAAATCCAGCTTTTCCATTCTCCGGTGCCGTCTCCAATAGGTGACCCAACTTCCCTTTTCCTTTCAAGAATGTTCGAACTAATTGAGACCACTTCAAGTAGTTTTTTCCATTGAGTTTGTATGCTGCTTGGATGTTTAGAAGCTCCGTTGTCCTCCGTGTAGTCTGTTGTTCCTCCATTGTTGAAGATAGTGGTGGCGTTGAAGATGAAGTATCCGTCATGGTTGAAAAAGATCAAATACTTGGTGAAAGAGAGGAATCGAAAATAGAAACAGTAATGAAGGCTGAAGAGAATAATTTAGAAACTAGCAATTAAGGGTAGGATGAGCAAGGATTGGCAGTAATGTTTCCCCCAGAAACCCTAGCCAAACGGTGGTGAAATTTTTCTAGAAATCCTAGCCAAACGGTGGTGAAGATTTTCCAGGAACCCTAGCCTGGCTCTGATACCATGTAGAAAAAGAATTTTGATTTTTCTATTTCATTATTGTATATCTACAATCCATACTAAACTATAAATAAAAAATTAGGTTACACTTAACTGGGAAAGATCACAACTAATTTCCTTAATTTTGGGATTAGATTATTAGCCCTGATTTTCTCTACCGAATATTCCAGAATATCCCTAATATCTCTCTCCGAGATTCTGGATTATGAAGAAACCAATATTGTAGTTGTTTACTAAACTATATTGTGAGAATGTTGGTTTGGAATTGTAGAACATGATGTTTTCCATAGTTTTAGTGGTTTTAATGTCCTGCTGTTGAAGAACGGGATTATTTGAAAAATCTATTGTCAAAAATAATCTAACAGTTGAGGTTCAAATAGTGTTGTCAAAGGCAAGAGGCACGGCGGGGTGCGCGTCCATCGCCTCGACCAGTGTTGTCAAAGGCAAGAGACACGGCGGGGTGAGCATGCACCTCAACCGTGAGCGAAAACGCGCCTGAGTTTGGTTCAGGAATCAATGGATGAGATTTCACACCCATTGATTGTGGCTGATCTCCTACTTGCACAAGAGGAAAAAACACCAAATAAAACAGAAAATAACAAATAAACCAAGCCCTACGCTCTCCCTCTCATTGTTTGATAGTGAAGTTTCTCTTTGCTTGAAACTCTTCTCACCTCTCGGCTCCAAGCTCTCTCTCTTGGGACAAGGTAAGCTTTCATTCTCTTCTTCGGCCCCCTTCTCTCTCTCTCTCTTCTTCGCCCCTCTCACCCTCCTTCCTTTTTTCCTCCTCCCCTTTCAACCTCTGCACGTGTTCCTCTGTCATTCTCTCTCCATTGATCACTGCCCCCTCTCTCCAAGTTTTTGATGGCTGAATCTTAGAGAAGTTCGATGAAAGACCAGAACGGAAATATAACCATTTTGTTGACCTAAATGACACAAATTCTGTAACAAGTAACTTTTGTGGAAGGGTGACTAAAGGGGGTTTATGTAAAGGAAAACATGAATGTTGCTTCTTGTAAAAAAAAACTTCTGAACATGTTAAAGAGGAGCTAGGAAATACATACCAAAGAAACAACGTGGAATAAGCAAGGAAAATAATTTTTCTTGGATGAAATGACACAAAGAGGATTGGGAATAGGTTGGGTGTTCGATAATGATTGATGAGTGGTTAAATAATCGGGAGCGAGCATTGGTAAAATTTTTGGTGAATTGCCTGAAAATTTGATTGAGCTCAAACAACCCTTTATCCATGTTCTCCAAATCGCTCCAAAACCTTTTTTCTCTTAGACGAAGTCAATAAAATTCAAATTCACGTGATCATAAAATTTTCAAAGGCTATTTGAAGACAATTCCTTCCTCGTTGTTACATCTATAATCCTCAATTATCTCATTTGCCACCAACGCCATGCCCAAATCTGTCTATTTCTAACAAAAACCCCTTGAGTTTTAGAAACACTTTCCTCCAAAACTTCTCTTGATCTTGTAGCCATCACGTTTGCCTAGATCTTATAAATGCTACAAACTAAGCTACTAGGTCTAAATTCTGCCAGTCTCATTGCTCTTAATTTCTTTGGGATTAGGCATATGAAAGTTGCATTGTTATATGCATTCACTACTACATTACTGTGAAATTCATGAAAAACTTTCAACATCCATCTTAAGAATATCCCAACACTACTGAAAAATAGCCATTGAGAAACCATCAGGACCTAGTGATTAATCTCTATTGCATTCTATGACTGCCCTTTTGACCTCTTCCTCAAATTGCTTTTCTAGCCACAATCTGCTCTCCGAAGAGATTGGAGCCCGATCCAGGCTGATAACCTCAAAATCTTTCTCCTCCTTTTCTGAATAAAGATCTTGAAAAATCTCAAAACTTCCTTGATGGTATGTTCTTCCTCCTCCAAAATAGATCCATCATCCACAACTAACTTATTCATCAGCTTTTTTATTTTCCTCCCACTTGCTATTCTGTGAAACATCTTGGAATTATTATCCCAACCCTGAATCCAATCAATTTTTTCCTTTTGCTTTCAAGAAATTTCTTCCAAAGATATAACCTTCTCCAATATGAATTTTAACTCATCTCTCTCTGATCTTAGCTCCGAATTTCCATGATCTAAAATCTCCTTATCATCGAACTTCTTAATTTTGGAGATAATAGCCTTCTTTAAGGAAATAGGCACAACGTGTGGAGGTCTAATTACTGTGTACGTGAAGGTGCTGAACTTTCTAAAGCTATACGCAGCAAAAATTAAGATCAAGTAGAATCAGAGTGGTTTTATTCCTGCATCGGTGGTTGTAGAACGTAATATGGAGAGATTTGAAGTCCAATTGCGCAAGGCTGCAATTCCCGGAAGTGTTGATGGGCATTTTGCTAGGGAGAGAAAGGTGGTTAATAAACAAAATGGAAAGCTTGCTTCTTCACGTTATATGGTTAATTTGGATTAGACAGGCCGTAATCAGGGCCTCTCAGCTCAACCCAACCGTTATGAAGATAATCAAGGTTTAGTAGTTAGACCCAAATCTATGATTGTGAAACCCATATCCTCGTGGGATGAGGGTTTAGGAAGGAGGGAGTCGGTAGAAATCAATGAGGTGGTGCAATTCAGGAATAGAAGAACTCCCCCACAATTTATTGCGGAAGAAGAACTGAGTAGGAGACCGGAGTTTGCCGTGGATCAACTCAAGAAAGGATCATTATATGTTATTAAGAGTAATGGGACCTAGAGAGTGGGGGCTTCATTCCCTCGAACTACTTCACCGGGCACAAACAGAGGCATTGGGGTGGTGTCTCCTCATCATTCTTACCCCATCTAAAAAATTAGGCCCTCTTTATGGGAAAGTCTACTCTTGACAAGGAAGCAACAAGTCTCGGATGGGGATTGCAGGCAAAGAAGATGAAGCGGTGGGGGGCTTGTTGGACGGTTTTGAAGCCATTTGTAGATTCATTTTCGGGATCAGATATGGATTCAGAGTCGAGCGGGGGAGAAAGCACCTTTGATTCTGGATCTTCGGGAGTGTTGAGGAATCCTCACACTTAGCACGTCTTTTCAACAAGGAGGTGGTGGATTCTTCTCAGCGGGCGGCGGACGTAATGGTCAAGTTCTCCCTAAGTAGCCAAAATTTGGGTGATGCCAACAGTCTCTTGGTAGGTTGTTTGGAGATGGGTAAGCATCGTTTTCACACAGCGTCTGGTATGTATAGTCACTCTTCTAGTCATTTAAAGATGCGTTACTGCATACTCTAGATGTTGGGGGGGGGGGACTCTTCAACTCTTGTTTTTTGCTCACGCTTTTGTTCCTGTTGAGACTGTTTTTTAACAGGGTAATGTTACGAATACAGTTAATGCCCCAAGTCTGATCCAAGGTCTCGTGGTTGCTGGTTTAGTGGATTGCCCTAGCGTATCGGTTCACAAGGAAAGGTTGGCTACTATGGCTAAAGAAAAGATCTTTGTTTCAAATGCAGATCTATGGGAAGTGTTGCAAAATTTGAATATTCAGTTGGTGTTTACGGATTCAGAGGAAGCAGACAACGAGTTGGAGGGGAAGGAAGGCTCACAGCCTTCACCCTCGCATGGTGTCAGGAGGCATTGTTTTGAGGCTGTTTTTGGGGTGCTATGTTTCTTTATGAAGATTTCCTCTTGGAATGTTAGAGGATTATGAGGGAAGGGTAAGAGGAGAATGGTGAAAAATTTTCTTCAAAAAGAGGACCCCGATATAGTTATTCTTCAGGAATCCAAGTTGGAGTCTGTGGATCGTCGGATCATAGGCTCTATTTGGAGGTATAAACAAGTGGATTGGTTGATCCTTCCTTCGATAGGGTACTCGGGAGGTATACTTTTAATGTGGGATGAAAGAGTTGTCACGACTGTAGACTCACTTGTGGGCAATTTTTCTGTATCTGTTTGCATTAAAGAAGAGGATGATCTTGAGTGGTGGTTGTCCGGGGTTTATGGTCCCACTAGATACAGTGTCAGAAGCTCTTTTTGGGAGGAGATATCGGCTCTATCAGTTTTCTGCGGGGAGGAGTGGTGTATTGGTTGTGATTTTAACGTCACGAGGTTTGCTTCTGAGAATTTGCCTTCTGGTAGTGTCACTAGAAGTATGAGAATCTTCAATAAGCTCATCCAAGATTGGGAGCTAGGGGAGCCAGCGTGGAGTAATGGGTTTTACACGTGGTCGAACTTGCGGGAGGATCCAGTGTGCTCAAAATTGGATAGATTTCTCTGTTCTAGGAGATGGGAGGCCAGGCGTCCTAACATAAGAATATCGGTTGGCCCAAGACTTGTAGTGGATCATTGGCCCCTTATTCTTGACACTAAGCCGTTTAAGTGGGGTCCGATTCCATTCAGATTTCAGAATTTGTGTCTTACCCATCATGATTTCAGCAGGAGGAATGGAATAAAGATGTGGTGCAAGGTTGGGAGGGGTTTCGCTTCATGAAAAAGTTGGAGTTAATGAAAGGCAAGCTCAAGAAGTGGAATAAGGAGACTTTTGGAATCCTCGGGGAGGCCAAGAAGAATTACATTGACAAAATTGCGATGATAGATGCCTTGGAGACTAGTGGTAGTTGTGATGAGAGTCTTTGTAGAGAGCGGATGACCTCAAAAATCGTTTGGAGGAATTAGCGCGCAAAGAGGAGATTAGTTGGAGTAAAAAATCCAGAGTTTGGTGGGTTGCGGAGGGGGATAATAATACCAAACTTTTCCACGGCATTGCCAATGGAAGGAGGAAGAAGAGTTTAATAACTAAACTGGAGTTGAATGATGGATCTTTTGTTGATAATGAGACAGATATTGTGGATGCCCTTGTGCAGTTTTATTGTACACTTTATGGTGAAAAGCAAGGCGCTAGACCTGTTTTGGAAGGAGTTCAATGGAGTACCTAATGTTCAGAGAGAAGTACGTGGTTGGAGAGACCTTTTGAGGAGGGAGAAATCAAGAAGGTTGTCTTCGATCTTAATAGGGACAAGTCCCCGGGTGCCGACGGTTTTACTTTAGCGTTTTTTCATGATTGCTGGGACACGATCAGATCTGACCTGATGGGAGTTTGCAAGGAATTTTAGAGGAATGGTGTCATTAATAAAAGGACCAACAAAACGTATATTTGCCTCATCCCTAAGAAGGCTAACTCCTTATAACAAAATTATTTCCAAAATTTTGGTGGGCAGATTGAAGGAAAAGTAGTGGTGGAGGTAGTCTCAGATAACTAAGGAGCTTTTGTGAAAGGGAGATAGATTCTTGATGTGGTTTTGGTGGCCAATGAGGCTGTGAGTGAATATTTCAATGAGGCTGTGAGTGAAAATTGCTGGGAAGTTGGAAAAATTGATGAGGGATTTCCTTTGGGAGGGAGTGGAAGGCACAATGGCTCATTTAGTGGCTTGGAATTTGGCATGTTTGCCTATTAAGGAGGGAGAGCTTGGCATAGGGAATCTGATTAAAAGAAACAGGGCTTTTGTCAGTAAGTGGTTTTGGAGATTTCCTCTGGAACCGAATACGCTATGGCATTCTATCATTGTCAGCAAATACGACCTTCAGGAAAATGGTTGAGACTCTAATTTGGTTCGTAATCATTCCCTCGAGAATCCTTGGAAGTTCATTGCACAAGGATTGCCTTCGTTTTCTAGTCTTGTCAAGTACAAAGTTGGTAGGAGTGATAGAGTTAGGTTCTAAGAAGACTCTTGGGTCTCTCTATTTCCTTTGCTAGTTCCTTTCCTAGACTGTACCGCGTCTCATCTCTCCATATTGCCCCTTTCAGGTCTTTGTGGTCTACTCTAAATAGAGCATGGAACTTCCACTTCACTAGAAATGTAAACGATAGAGAAACAACAGATTTAGCCTTAGTTTTAGGGTCTCTTGAGTCCTTCTCTTTTAGGGAGTCCATCCCAGATTCAAGAATTTGGTGTTTAGAGTCGTTCGACCTTTTTTCATGTAAGTCTCATCTAGCTTTCCTTGCTTCTTCCCAATCTAGCTCATCGTCTATTAGCAGTTCTTTGTCTTCTATCCGTGATGTGTGAAAGGTTAGAGCCCTCAAGAAAGTTCAATTCTTTTGTTGGTGCTTAGTTCATTGTAAGATCAACTCCCAAGAACTAGTTCAATGGCGTCACCCTAGCATGGCTTTGTCTCCTAGTTTTTGCATTATGTGCTGTAGTAGCAGTGAAGACTTGGATCACTTTTTTATTCATTGCTCGGCGACTAGTTTCTTATGGTGCAAGTTGCGGGATAGACTGAACTTGCATTGGGTTCCCCAGTATAGAGCAGATAGTTTTCTCCTTGAGGTGCTTCAAATGCATTTACCTAGGAAACAAAAGGTTCTCTAGAACGCTGGGGTCATGGCAGTTTTTTGGTGCTTGTGGATCTTTGAGGAGTCGTCGGAGCATTTAGTCTCTTTGGGAGAAGAGTCCTTTTTTGTTTTCTCTCTGGGCTTCTAATTCTAAGTGGTTCAAGAATATCCCCTTGTTTTTTATTACCGTAGATTGGTTAGCGGTTTGTAAAGATTGATTTTTGTTTTGGTGGGGTTTTGGTTTCGGTTGGATTGCTCATCCGCCGAACTCTGTATTTATCTTTTTATATTAATATATATTGTTTCTTATCCCAAAAAAAAAAAACCTACGTTCCCAAACACCTTTATTCCAGTCTCTGGAATTCTTTTTCAGATGATCAAGCTTCCTTGCAAATTTATACCCTTCCCATCTAAAATCCTGAGGCTCCTCCCACCATCTTTTGACACAATCTTTGAAGGTTCCGTGACTTACCCACATATTCTCAAATTTAACAGGGGTTGGACCCCACTTAAAAGTAGAATTATCTAAGACAATTGGGCAATGATCAGAAGTGACTCTCGTTAAGGCTTCTTGTTGAGCATTTGAAAACATATCCTCCCAACCTATAGTAAAAAGAAATCTATCAATTTTGCTACAAACCAACCACTCCCTAAATTTTGACCACGTAAATTCTGCATTATGTAATGTGATGTCCCTTAATTGAGATTCTTGGATAAAGCTATCAAAGCATTTCACGATTTTCGTCACCCTATTGACCCCCATTTTTTCCAAATTGAAACCTAACCACATTAAAATCACCGCCAATACACCAATTAGGACTACAGAAACTAGTCAAAGCTGCTAATTCCTCCCAAAATCAATTGCTAATGCTACATTTATTCGGACCATAAATACCAGAAAACCACCACTCTACATCGTCATAGTTTTTAAACTTAACTGACACAGAAAGCTCACCCAAAACAAACTCCACATCATTTAAAATTCTCACATCCCAAACTACAACTATCCACCTCACCTCTTCCTATACAAGGAATAAACATCCAGTCTTTATATCTTTTTCCCCAAATGCTATTCATCATCCTCCCATCTATAGCTTCCAACTTTGTCTCCTGTAAAGATACTAGATTAGGATTTTCTTTCAAAATGACATCACTTACTATTGTCCTCTTTTTATAGCCCTTTAGAGGAAGAAGAGGAAGAAGAAGAAGAGGGTTATAAATTGAATTGAATGATGATAATTTGGATTCGAATGATGATGTCTAGATTCTAATCATTTAGGACAATGTGTTCATAGATATAATAGCAATTACGAGTAGAGATTTAATTAAACATTTCTCAATTTGATACACTTCTTGTTACGATAATCAATTGTCTCGATTACCAGATTGTTTTGTGAATTTTGTTGCTAAGGCCATTATTATGAGGATTGTTGCATGTAGATGAATATTTTGTTATATTTCTAATTGATGTGGGCCTCTTCGCTCGGGCGAGCGCCTTGCCTTGGGCGACAGGGAGGATTTGCACCTTGCCTTGCCTTTCGCCGTTAACAACACTGGGTTCAAAAGAATTTGTCACAGATAGTTGGAAATAGGGGTGGTCTATGGGGATAATTTGTTTTAATGAGGATTTTGAGCTGGAATGTTAAGGGATTAGGTTCTAGGTGTGAAAGGAGAGTTATAAAAAACTTCATTCTAAATGGTTTAAGGATATTCCTTTATTTTTTATTAATTCTAACTGATAGATTGACTCGATCTTTTGGTTTCGACCAGGATGGCTTGTCCTCGGAACTATAATTTGTACCTATCTTTTTATTAATACAATTTTGGTTTCCTATATAAAAAACTTCATTCTAAAAGAGGGGCCAGAATTAGTTGTTTTACAAGAAACTAAGCTTAGTGAGATGAAAAAAACAGATAGTGTCTAGCATATGTGGGAGTAGGATCAATGAGTGGCTTGTAGTTCAATCTTTTGGTAGAAGTGGAGGTATTAATATGACAAGGGATGTGAGATCTTTGCGTAAGTGTAAATGGGAATAGTTGTAAGCTCCATGTTTTCCTTACTTTGTGGTAAGTCATGGAACTTTCAAAGATTTTGTTTGAAAAGAGGGCTATTATCTGCAAAATTAAGGAGTTAGATGATAAGGAGAATTTAGATCATGGAAATATGGAGCTAAGATCAGAGTGGGATGAGTTAAAATTAATATTGGAGAAGGTATCTTTGGAAGAATTTTCTTGAAAGCAAAAGGCAAAAATTGATTGGATCAAGGATTGGGATAATAATTCCAAGATGTTTCACAGAATAGCTAGTTGGAGGAAAATAAAAAAGCTGATGAATAAGTTAGTTATGGATGATGGATCTATTTTGGAGGAGGAAGAAGATATTGCTAAGGAAGTTTTGAGATTTTTCAGGATCTTTATTCAGAAAAGGAGGAGAAATTTTTTGATGTTATCAGCCTGGATTGGGCTCCAATCTCTTTGGAGAGCAGGTGGTTGTGGCGAGAAAGGTAATTTGAGGAAGTGGAGGTCAAAAGGGCAGTCATAGAATGCAATAGAGATAATTCACCAGGTCCTGATGGTTTCTCAATGGCTATTTTTCAACAATGTTGGGATATTCTTAAGATGGTTGATGAAAGTTTTTCATGAATTTCACAGTAATGGAGTGGTGAATGCATGTAACAGAATTCAGACCTATTAGCTTAGTTTGTAGCATTTATAAGATCCAGGCAAAGGTGATGGCAACAAAATCAAGAGAAGTTTTGGAGGAAAGTGTTTCTAAAATCAAGGGGCTTTTGTCAGAAATAGACAGATTTGAACATGGCGCTGGTGGCAAATGAGATTATTGAGGATTATGGATGTAACAAAGAGGAAGGAATTGTCTTCAAAATAGAGATAGGGAGTGGTACTGGGAAGAGTTGTAAGCTCTTTCTGGTCTTCGTAGTCCATCGTGGTGTTTAAGCAGAATTTATTGTTTTAAGGTTTGCTTCGGAAAAGTTAGGAGCTGGAAGAGAAACTAGGTGTATGAGGAGATTTGATAGCTTTATTATAGAAACTGAACTTAAGGATTTGAATATAGTTGGTGCTGGTTTCACATGGTCTAATTTTAGGGATAGATTAGTGTGTAGTAGGTTAGATAGACTCTTATTCTCTGAGGGGTGGGATGAACTTTTTCCCTGTGCAAGGCAGGAATCATTATGTAGGGTCACTTCAGACCAATGTTACCAGGTTCACGGTTCGTTCTGAGGTGGATTACACTGTGTTAGAATCAAGTAACTGATATTGAGTAATGACTTCTCTATAACACACAGAAGCATTTGCTTCAATTGCAATGCTAACTGCTATAAGGGTGTTGCTACTTGCTACCACTAGCAGCAAATCTTGATTGAGCTCTACATCAGATGGATGTCAAGAATGCTTTCCTCAGTGGAGAGTTTGATGAGGAAAGATATGTGGATTTGCTACTGGTTTCGTAGGAGCAAATGGTGAGAGGAAAGTGTAAGTTGAATAAGTCACACTCCCTCTACGGCTTGAAGTAGTCGTCAAGGACTTGGTTTGATCGTTTGGCGAAATAAGTATGAAGGCACGAGTAAAATCAGAAATAAACAAATCATACCTTTTTTCCAAAACACTCATAGAATGAAAAAAATAATATCTTGATCGTGTATGTAGATGACATCATATTAACAAGAGGTTATGCTGAAGAAATGGAGCGGTTGAAGAAAATTCTTGGAAGGGAATTTGAAATCAAGAAACTTATATATTTCAGAGAATTTTTTCTCTTCTCTGTTTTCAGTTTGTATCTTTTTTTCAATTTTCAGTTTCTCATAAAAAAAGAAAAAGAAATAGACTTGATGAGGAAGGTCCTATATTTTGTCCTTACTATTTTTGTCTTTTTGAATCGTTTATTCATGTGCGTACTAACAGGTTGAGCATGTGTTGACTGATCGGCTGATGCACTTTATAAATGTTGATCTACTAGGTGCAAAGGTAAGTGTGACAATCGTCCTGCAGTTTGTAGTTGAGTGGTTTTTTCTCGTTACTATGTGCTTCTAAATTTGACGTGTGAGGCTGCTACCCTTTCTTGTTTTCCAAGAAAACACAAGGAATATTATTTTGGATGGAGTCATATTGCTGTTTAGTCATATTTTCCTGGTACATTTATTAACTGTCCCCTACAATGGTAAGTTTTTGTTTCCTATTTTAAAGCACTAAAGTCAGTTAGTAATATGAAAAATGTAACAAAGAGCAACTTTGATTCCAGCAAGGGTGAGAGATGTATAATCTTCAAGATCTCTATCATTGGAGTTGCTTCTGATTGAAAGATTCCTTTTGAGGATAGGACTAAAAGAAAATAGATTTCTTATGTATGCATTGTGGTTTGTGAAAAGATCATAGAGAAGAAGGAATAATGACATAAGAGGACTATTTCCTACCTAGACGTATTCCCAAAATCTAAATCAGGAACCGTCACCTAATTTAGGTAAAGCACAATCGAGAAAGAGTCGAGCTCGAGAGAATAAATTTCTAAGGAAATCTAACACGCAACTAAAAATTAGAATCCCAACCATTTTTTTGAACACCATGAATGCTCCTTGGTGTGCCCTTTTAATCTAATATTGGGAATGGTAAGCATTGCTGATACTCTTCAAAGGAGACTATGTGCTTATTTCCTTGGTATTGGGAATGGTAAGCATTGCTGATACTCTTCAAAGGAGACTATGTGCTTATTTCCTTGGTATGTTCTTTCTTCTCTTTCTTTTTCTTGCAAACGCCACTCTGAGAGTTTGAATCATCTCTTCATACACTGCACTTTCACTTCTGACTTATGGAATCGATCATTGATAATGTTTGGTTTTAGTTGGATGTTGCATCGATCAATGGAGATGTTATTAAGACTGGATTTTGGGTTCTTTGGCTTGAGAGAAATGGAAGAACACTTTCAAGAATCATTCATAGATGAGTCGGTTTTAGGAAAGAATGTTATTCAATTGGCTTCCTCTTGGTTGTCAAAGTCAAAATATTTAAGGATACCCCTTGGTCTTCTTTTCTTGACAATTAGAATTAGCTGTGGTTGTAATTCAGTTGTACCACATTGTTCTTCTTTTTCCATTTTTCACTTGGAAAATTACTAACCAAATTCTGCTTCTTTTACTTCCTCTTCTATTAATATAATTTTCTGTTTCCTATAAAAAAGTAGTTGTCTGTTTTGATATATGATCTTGATATACTTGCCAATTTGAATAAGAAGGAAAATATCTTTAAAATATATAAGTTCCGACGAATATATTGATTTTATTCAATGGCTCCACTATGTTTTGCCCTAATTTTCTTGTTGGAAAATAGCATGTTCGCTTGTCCATATTTCTTATGTCATGTCAGTGTGCGTGCCCCATAAAACTATTAAAATTGTATTTAGGATTCGCCCCGTGAAAGGGAGAAGAGGTAGCCAAAAACCATATCTTGGTGCTACTGGGCATTTAGATTCGAAGCATAAAATATTATACCTTCTTGTTCAAAGCTTTCTGTTCCTCAATTCTGCAGGAGTCTCGTAGACGCTTTGATAATGCTATATATGCTTACGACCAGGTAATAAAGATCATGATTATTCTTATTCTTTAGCTCGTAATGATGTTAACCTGATTTGTTTGATTGTGAATTAACTAGATTAATATGATTGTTCGATTATGATTGATAGAGCTTTAGTAACGGAGAGGAGAATGCTTTTAATTACACTAATTTATCTATTCCTAAAAATCAAATTCACTATAGACTAGTGATTGCTCGAACACTCATCGATTCGGATTCCAATCTCTTAAAATTAAACATTATGTTCTTGCCTTTGCGGACAAGATATACTCTGAATGACCTGTCTCCCCTTGACTAAAGTAAAATTTTTTCAATCATTTGAGAAGTTTTAGAGTTTCTTGTATTCGTTACACTTGTGACTATACGTAAAAGAGTGTTGGTGTTAGGATGTTCATTCTAGTAAGTTGGAGATTCGAGAGTGAAGTTTGTAGACATGTAACATTTTTTTATAGTGACTAAAAAGGGAATGTTGCGATTAAAACTGTCAAGCGTGTCCAAATGTGCAAGTACATAAGAAAAAGAAAATAAATTTGATCGATACTCCAACTTGTACGTCCGCTTGTGTCCCAGTATGTCCAAGGCATGCCCAAGCAGGATACATGTCTAGCACTGACACTCTCCATAAAATGAGGTATCCATGGTTCATAACCCGCAACATGAAGTTTTAGGACTCGATTGTGAAAAAATAAGTGAAACATGAAGAAAAATATGTGAAACATGACGAGGTCATTTTACTATGAATAACAGGCCTTCAATGAAGCTCTCTAAGGTTTGAGGGCTATTTATGTCATTTTTAGATGAGAGAGTTTTTGACAATCTTGCTATCCAATTACGTTGAGATGTAGTAACTCCCAATTCCATGGAATTTTATAGTTTTCTTGTGGTTATTCATTACTGTAAAAGTTACTACTGTTATTTTGTTTCTAAGGAGAAGTCCCTTTATGTGTTTATCCCCTTCATTTTGTGAAATGTGTAAGAGGAGCAAAGAAATTCTGAAAATTTGTTTCTTTTTTTAGTTGCGTTATCCCCAAGTACAGTTTTTATTGGTAAGGTGTATGAAGAAAAAGAGACATTTACTGATTTACGAGTAAAAATCTGTAGGAATCTCGGAGAGAGATATTAGGGATATTCTGGAATATTTGGTAGAGAAAATCAGGGCTAATAATTTAGTCCTAAAATTAAGGAAATTAGTTGTGATCTTTCCTAGGTTAGTTTAGTGTAACCTAATTTTTTATATATAGTCTAGTATGGATTGTAAATATACAATAATGAAATAGAACAAATCAAAATTCTTTTTCTACATGGTATTAGAGCTAGGCTAGGGTTTCTTGAAAATATTCACCACCATATGCTCATCCTAGCCTTAATTGCTGGTTTCTAAATTATTCTCTTCAGCCTTCATTGCTGTTTCTATTTTCGATTCCTCTCTTTTTCACCAATTATTTGATCCTATTCAACCATGACGGATGCTTCATCTTCAACGCCACCACTATCTTCAACAATGGAGAAAGAACAGATTACATTGTGACTACAAGGCAAGAACAATCCTTTGGACCAAGCTCCGGAAATGAGGTAAGTGAATCAACAAACCATTCTTCTACTAATCCTGAACCACCTTGCCTCGACCAGGACCTACAACTACCTATTGTTGTAAGGAAAAAAATCCGAGAATGCACCAAAAGACCTCTATAACCATTGTCACACATTGTGTCATTTGAGAATTTTTCCCCAAGCCACCAAAGTTTTCTCTCCACCTTAAACACAGTTCTTATTCCTAGCTCATTGTCTGAAGCATTATCAAAGAGAGAGTGGAGACTTGCTATGGAAGCTGAAATGGATGCATTAGAAAAGAATGAGACTTGGTAATTGATTGATTTACCAAAAGGCAAGAAAACAGTGGACTGTAAGTGGGTGTATGCAAAAAAATTTATGGCAGATGGGTTCCTAGAACGCTACAAGGCGAGGTTATTGCAAAATGATACACGCAGACATATGTAGTGGATTATCAAGAAACATTTGCTCCTATAGCTAAGATGAATACAGTGAGGAGCTTGCTGTCTTTGGCTGTTAATTTTGATTGGGAATTGCAGCAATATGATGTGAAGAATGCCTTCCTTCACGGAAATTTAGAAGAGGAGATTTATATGAACATTCCACCGGGATTTAGTGGGGTTGACAAGAACATGGTTTGTCGATTAATAAAGGCATTATGTGTGCTAAAACAATCCTCACGTGCTTGGTTTGGATGGTTTGCCAAGGTAATGATAGTTGGTGGCTATAAGCAAAGTCAAGGAGATCACACGCTTTTCATCAAGCATTCGGCATCAGGGAGAGTCACTGTTTTAATTGTATACGTGGATGACATTATAGTGACAGGAAACGATGAAGTAGAGAAGGAGGCCTTGAAGGGGTGTCTAAGTAGAGAATTTCAAATAAAAGATTTAGGAAGATTGAAGCGTTTCCTTGGAATTGAGGTGGCTTGATCAAGGAAGAGAATTTTTATCTCTCAACAAAAGTATATTACAGACCTACTCAAACAAACAGGAATGACAGCTAGCAAACCAGATGGAACCCCCATTGAACAAAATCATAGATTAAGTGAGGGTCTTGGAGATAAAGCAATGGACAGAGAGATGTACCAAAGACTTGTTGGGAAACTCATCGATCTTGCACATACTCAGTCGGTGTTATTAGTCAATTTAAGCATGATCCTAGAGAAATTCACCTACAGGCAGTCTACCGAGTACTTCATTACTTAAAGGCACACCCTGGGAAGGGAATTTTATTCAAAAAGGGATCTGAAATTGATCTGGCAGTCTATACAGATGTGGACTTTGCAGGGGTCACCGGTCGACAAGAGATCAACTTCGGGCTATTGTACCTTACTTGGAGGAAACCTGATATCCTGGAGACGTAAGAAACAGAGTGTTGTTGTAAGGTCAAGCGCTAAAGCAGAGTTTAGAGCTATGACAGCTGGAGTATGAAAATTATTGTGGGTCAAAATTATCCTAGAGGATTTGAAAGTTCAATGGAGCAAACCATTGAAACTATACTATGACAACAAATCAGCTATAAGTATAGCCCACAACCCAGTGCAACATGACCGGACGAAACATATAGAGATAGACATGCATTTTATTAAAGAGAAGCTAGATAGTGGACTGATTTGCACTCCATATGTTCCGATAGGGCTTCAACTTGCAGATGTGATGACAAAAGGATTGTGTACCAACATGTTTCATGAGAATGTTAGCAAGCTGGGAATGGATGATCTATATTCACCAGCTTGAGGGGGAGTGTAGGAAATCTCGGAGAGAGATATGAGGGATATTCTGGAATATTTGGTAGAGAAAATCAGGGCTAATAATCTAGTCTTAAAATTAAGGAAATTAGTTGTGATCTTTCCTAGTTTAGTGTAACCTAATTACTTATATATAGTATAGTATGGATTGTAAATATACAATAATAAAATAGAAATATCAGAATTCTTTTCTACAAAATCAAAAGGTAATCTAGCTTGGAAAAGCATTGGACTGAAAATTTGGATCCACTCTTTCCAAGAAAGAATAAAAGACTTGAGCACAGAATCTACTTTGGATCAATCTCCTATAACACCTTCTGTTCTTTGGAACCAAATGGTCCAAAAAATACACAACGGGGAATCACTCGATGTCTTTTTCCCCGTCAATATAGTAAAAATTGGCGAGAAGTTTTTTTTTTATTTTTTTATTTTTTTAAATTTTGTTTGAGTGCTGCTTAATCAGGTTGCTTCACCGATTGTCATGTATCTATTTGGCATTAATGTTATTAAAAGGAAGAAGGTTATTTTCGGATAATGTGATTATTTTGGTTGTTTGGTTGGGCCCGAATTATAGAACTTTTTGGATCTTTTGGGGAATTTCAACACTTGGTGGAATACAGTTCTCTTTTCTTGTTCTTTGTGGGCTCAAAGTCCAATTTTTATCCGATATCCCTTTCTATTTGATTGTTAATAGTTGGTAAGGTACCTGGAGTCGCTTTTCTTTTTGGTGGACTTTGTGTTCTTCGATGAATCATACTTTGTAATCCTTTCTTCTTAGTAAAATTATTGTTTCTGTATAAATAAAAAAAAGTAAATAAAAGTTTGAGGGTCTGGAGTATTCTACCTTATGATTATTTTAATTTACCCCAATCATGCCTTAATTGTGTGTATGTCTAAATTCTTTGCTAGGCACGTGAAAAGTTTGTTTCTTTGAAAAAGAACACACGTGAGGACATAATTGCAGAACTAGAAGAGGTATGCTTTCTTTTCCTAATAAGACTGTAATACTTCTAAATTTTCCAAAGTGTTCCATAAGTTGGATATATGTTGTCATAATATTTTTTTATGTTAACTTTGTTGAAAAGTGTCTAGATTAATTGTATTTCTCTTTAGGAAATTACTTATTGTAATTACGTAATCTTTCCTTATTTGTTTAGCTTCCTATATTAGTTAGGTTCCCAGATTAGTCTGATTTCTTTCTATATATATACAGCTTGTATTTAGTCTATTGAAATATACGAGAAAACCTTTTCTCCTAGCCTTCATGGTATCAGAGTTAACTTGGGTCTATGGTTTACTCTTTTCTCTCTTTTTTTTTCCTGTGAGTCTTGATCGGAGCTTTTTTTCCGGCGAGTCTTGATCGGAGTTTTTTGGGTTCATCGCTAATAACACTCCTCTCTCTCTGGGTTTCCGCGAATGCTCTCTCTTTCTCGTTTGTGAGGCGTCTCTCTAGTGCGATACCCTCTCTCTCTCTGGTGCGACAATTCTCTATCTCTCTCTCTCTGTCTCCCTCTCTGCAACGCTCTCTCGGTGATATCTCTCTCTTTCTCCCTCTCTGCGATTATTGTGTGTTTTTTGGAAGTTTTTTCCTTAGTTATTCGGATTTGGTGTGGCTGCTCTGTTTTTTCTCTGGTTTGCTGGTTTTTTTTCTGCGTCTGGGCTGTTTCCTCTGGTTTGCTGGATTTTTTCTTGCGTCTGGGCTGTTCTTTTCTAGACTCTGACCTTTTTTGCCACCGTTGCTGCGTCTGGGCTGTTATTCTCTTTCTGCTGGGTTGTTTTGATATTTGTTGGTTCAAGGCTGTTTGTTTCTTTTTTTTACTGTGACCTAAAGAAAAAAGGGAAGGGAAAATGTCTGAAGTTAGCTCTCAGTCTGAATCAAGCCAGTAAAATCCTAATTATTCAAAGAATTTATTTGGAGATAATCCTATTCTGCAAATTACAACTGAAAAATTAAATGGGCAAAATTCTCTTGAGTGGTCTCAGTCTGCTAAGTTGTTTTTAAAGAGTAAAGGAACCTTGTCAAAGAACCTGATCCAAACAGTCCTACCTTTGAGTCTTGGGATGCTGAAAACTCTATGATTATGTCTTGGTTACTGAAATTGGGAAAACATATCTTTTTCTTTCCACAGCAAAATAGATCTGGGAAGTGGTTATTCAAACATACTCTAATGTTGGTGACCTTGCTCAAATATTTGATCTGAAAAATAGAATCCGAGATACCACTTAGAAAGATAAATCTATGACATATATTATAATGAGCTAAGGAGTTTGTGGCAAGCATTAGATCATTATCAACAATACACATTGAGATGGAATCTGCTGTAGACACTGTGAAGCTAAACAAGATATTTGAAAGGGAACGTATCTTTGAGTTCTTGGCTGGTTTGAACTATAACTTACATCAGGTTAGAGCCCAAATACTTGGAAAGGATTCTTGCCCTTCCCTTAGGGAGGTATATGCTCGGGTAAGAAGGCAAGAAGGCAGAACTTCAGTCATGATGGGATCTCCAACTCAAGAAAACCCGACGCTCAATTTTGCCTTAGCCGTACAGAGGACATGCCAAAAGAGGGGGAGGAAAAGAATAATAGATGGTGTGATTTTTGCAAGAGTTCAAATCATATTAGGGAAACCTGTTGGAGACTTAATGGACCTCATAGCAAAGGATAGTTTGGGAACAAAGTGGAGAAACCCACTCAAAAAGGTTTTAAGGCTTTCCAAAACTCTACGGTAGAAGCAACATCCAATGCACATACTGCCACTCTTGCTTCATCTACCTCGGGGGGAGTCACGTTTACAAAAGATCAACTAGAACTATTGTACAAGATGATTGGACAAAAATCTGAAGATCTATCCCCTGCTTTATCCTCTACTTGTACCTTTACACAGTCACGTGACACTCATTTAGCCTTAAATTTATCAAAAAATGTGTATGAACCTTGGATCATTGATTCAGGGGCCATAGATCACATGACTAACGAATCTTCTGGCTTTGATAATTATTCACCTTGTGTAGATACGAAAGTAAAAGTCGCTGATGGCTTTTTTACTCCCATTAGTGGTATTGGCCAGATTTCTATAACTCCTTCCTTTTGACGGGGAAGACGGTCGGCATTGCAGAAGAGAGATGGATTATGCTACCTGGATGCGAATGGAGTATGTGTAAGAGCCCTTTACACTGACAAGGAAAAAACTAAAGAGAGTGGCATCTGGTTGTACCACCTTAGGCATGGTCATCCTAGCTTTGTTTCTTTAAGTTTTTTATATCCTAAGATGTTTTCTAATATATCTCTTTCTAAGTTCAAGTGTGAGACGTGTGAACTTGCTAAAAGTCATCGTGCTTATTTCCTTTGAGTAATAAAAGAACTGTTGTCCCTTTCTCTCTTATTCATAGCGATGTTTGGGGCCTTCTAGAGTTCCATCGATATATGGTTTATCACTTTCATAGAAGATTGCAATAGAGTTACATGGGTTTACCTTCTTAAGGATAAATCTGAGATGGCTTCTACATTTCAAAAATTTCACACCATGTTACGAACACAATTCGATGCTAGAGTTTGTTGGAATGTTGTCCCACATCGGCTAGTCTTGCTCATTCTGTGCTAGTTATAACGCTCTAGTACCTCTCTCCTTTATACCTAGGTTTTAAGGAGTGATCGGGCTGGGCTTTTCAACTTGGTATCAGAGCTTGGTTGGGCTTTGTATGTGCCGCTTTAGTTTGGTTCTTTGTCCGCTTAGTTCGGATTGTTTGGTATGCTGCTTAGTTCGGCTACCGTGTTGTGGTCCATGAGGGTATGTTTGAATGTTGTCCCACATCGCCTAGACTTTATTTTGTGCTAGTTATAAGGCTCTAGTACCCTCTCCTTTATACCTAGGTTTTAAGGAGTGATTGAGCTGAGTTTTTCAACTGAGTTCAAATCTTAAGATCTAACAATGAGGGGGAATATTTCATAAAACACTTGCATCTTATTTTCTAGACAATGGAATTATCCATCAATCCTCTTGTTTTGGTACTCCCCAACAAAACGGGATAGTTGAAAGAAAAAATAGACACCTTCTTGAGGTTGTTAGAGCAATTATGTTCACAAACAATGACCCTAAACACTATTGGGGAGAGGCGGTTTTAACTACTGTGCACCTCATTAACAGATTGCCAACAAAACTTCTTCACTTTGCTACTACTACTATGAATACTCTAAAATATCATTACCCAAAATCTATGATCTTGGGGTCTCTTCCTCTAAAAATATTCGGGTGTGTTGTGTTTGTGCACATTAGTGATAAAACCAGGTCGAAACTTGAATCCAGAGCTCTTAAATGTCTTTTCTTGGGTTACTGATACAAAAAAGGGTATAAATGTTATCGTCCTCCCACTAAAAAAGTGTTTGTCACAATGGATGTAAATTTCTTTGAGAACCAACCGTACTTCGAAGATGATCTTCAGGGGGAGAAAACTAGCAAAGAAGATCAATCATGGTCTATTCCATTACTTGTTTCTCTTCCACCTGCTCAATCGATCTTTGAACAAGTTACTGGTTCTAACGATGATGTGGGGGTTAAGAATGTTGAAGTGGTATCTAAAGAAGAATCTGGAACAACTCAGAAAATTGGTCATGAACTTATGACTTATTCTCTGAGGAAAAAATGTTGGAAGATCATGTCTCTGTCTCTCAAGGTCAATCGTCTGAACTTAGAGCGGGCCGTGAGAGCGATACCAAATCAAGGCAAACTCTGAATAACTAGATATGACCTCAAAATAACAGGGGTCAGCGAGTGAGACGATGGGCCTTGACTTAGCTTCTCTTAATTCTGATCTTGATATTCCAATTGCTATTAGGAAAGGTACTAGAACTTGCACTAAACATCCTATTTCCGACTTCATATCTTTGCAAAGTCTTAATGGTAGTTACAAGACCTTCATTGCCCAACTTTCAAAAGAAAGAATTCCAAACATTGTAGAGGCTCTAGGAGATCCTATGTGGAAGAAGGCAATCCTTGAAGAGATGCAAGCCTTGCGCAAAAATGATACATGAGACGTTGATCTTCCTAAAGGAAAGCAGACAGTGGGATGCAAATGGGTCTATACAGTTAAATACAAAGATGATGGGTCGATTGAGAGGTACATGGCTAGACTTGTTGTTAAAGGGTACACTCAAACATATGAAATTGATTACCAAGAGATATTTGCACCGGTGGCAAAAATGAATACAATTTGGGTACTATTGACTCTTGCTACTAATTTTGATTGGCCTCTACAACAGTTTGATGTTAAAAATGCATTTTTACATGGTAATCTAGAAGAAGAGGTCTACATGGATCAACCTCCTAGTTTTGAAAAAGGCTCCAATATCACAAAAGTCTGTAATCTTAAGAAGTCGTTGTATGGTTTGAAACAGTCCCCAAGAGCTTCGTTTGAAAGGTTCACGAAGTCTTTGCTTAAGTTCGGATGCTCGCAAAGTCAAGAAGATCACACTCGCATTACTAAGCTCCTCTCATAATAACATAACGGCTCTTATCGTATATGTAGATGACATTATTGTTATGGGGAATGATACGACATAAATGAAGAATTTGAAAAATCTACTGGCCAAGGAGTTTCAAATTAAGGATTTAGGATCCTTAAGATATTTTCTCGGCATTGAAGTTGCAAGATCGGGAAAAGGGATCTTTGTATCCCAATAGATACTCTGGCTGATCCAAATCATAAACTTGGTACTGATGCGGAAGGAATCCCTATTGACCAAGGAAGATACCAGAGATTGTTAGGATGGCTAATTTATCTCTAATACTAGACCTGATATTGCCTACGCAGTGGCAATAGTAAGTCAGTATATGCATTCTCCAAGGAATGTCACACGGACGCAGTGTATAGGACTGTGAGATTTTTTTGAAATCAACTCCAGGAAATTGAAGTCTTATGGCTTAGAATCATTCTAAAAGACTTAAAGGTGACAACTGAAGAACCTATGAGACTCTATTGTGATAATAAAACAATAATTAGTATAGCTCACAATCTAGTTGACATAACTAAACATGTGGAGATTGATAGGCATTTCTTCAAGGAAAATTTGATAGTGGGCAGATCTGCACTCATTTTGTCCCAACCGGGCCGCAACTTGTAGACATCTTTACAAAAGGAGTTGTAGGTTTTATCTTCAAAACTATTGTGGGCAAGCTTGGTATAGAAAGTATCTTTCAACCGCTTGAGGGGGAGTGTTGAAAAATGTCTAGATTAATTGTATTTCTCTTTAGGAAATTACTTATTGTAATTACGTAATCTTTCCTTATTTGTTTAGTTTCCTATATTAGTTAGTTTCCTAGATCAGTCTGATTTCTTTCTGTATATATACAACTTGTATTTGGTATATTGAAATATACGAGAAAACCTTTTGGTCTAGCTTTCAAACTTCATATTAATTTGATGACATTACTCGTCTGGGATTTTACTGGAGTCACACCATCCATGCCTATTTACCTGGGCTCTCTTTTTTCCATCATTACTTTTGTATTTGTTTTATAAGAAACAGAAAGTTACATCAACTAGGGGAATAATCCTCCTTACTAGAGAAGATTTTTTTAGTAATTTCTAATTTTTTTTTCAAGGAATAGAGCGATTGTTTGTGCTCTGTATCCATCAAAGTCTAAATAATTGACGAATTTTTCCTTGTATTTAGTTTTTTAGTTGGAATTTGTTTTGGCCTTTTGCTTTAAGATTTTGGTTGATTCCTTAGCCACCTAATTAGGAGTAAACCCCATAGTTGTCTCTGATTTTTTCTCTCTTCCCACAATCGTTGTTCGGAGTTCTCCTCTCTGCAACTTCCTGCTTGCTTCATTAGGCCGTTAGCATCTTTGCCGGCGTCATCTCTCTTTGGGTTTCTCTCTGTTTTTCACAAATTCGCTATCTGATTTTCTCCGTCATCGAAACCCACTTGTCATCTGCCCATGTCTTCGGTTGATGCCATCAGAACCCACTGGGGCAGCTGCGACCGTTTGCTGTCCTTTGCATAGTAGTCAATTCTGTTCTGTTTCGGCCGGAACGGGCGGAATATCCTGGTTCCGGTAGGGGAACGAAGTGGAATTAGGGGTACAAATTTTCCGCTATTATTTCGGTCAAATAATAACAGAAACAAGAAAGTACAACATAATTCATACTGGTCCAGTGGCGCTAGGCACCAGAGCTAGAGCGCCTTGCCCTCAGATGTCAAGGGTTCGAAACCCATGCTTTGCTTTTTATGTTTTTTACTGTTTTCTTCTTTCAAACCCTCTCTTTTACACTTTTTTTGTTGATTCAAATAAGTTTTCTATACAATTTATTTTAGAAAAATTAACTTTATTACTTTTCTGTAAATAAAATTTTAGTAACTAAAAATTAATTATATGATTTTTTTAATTAGAATTATGTGTCGACTTTATGTTAACTAGAAATGTTAACTTATTTTTTATTCTTTTTGGTTAATAAAAATTTAGTAACTAAAAATTAATATATAATTTTTAACTGGGAATTATGTGTTAAGATTAACTAGAGTTTGTTTTATTATGTGTTAATAGTCATTATTCAATTTTTTTTACTTATATTATGTATAATTAATTTTACAATCTTAATTTATATGTTCTAAATTTTTTTCCGAAACACCGAAATATCCAAAATGTTCCTTTTTTTTAAAGCGAAATGACTACCAAAACGGATTTGACTACTCTGGTCCTTGGAGCTTTCTCCTTGCCAGTGAACATCTCTCTCTCTCTGCGCTTTTTTTAGATCTCCCGGTAATCTCTTTCTCTCTCTGCGTATTTTGGATTTAGTAAATAACAGTAGTGACCAGTCTGAATTTATTCTCTGCTTCTCAGGTAAGTAGCACTTGACCTAGCAGTAGTAACAGATATATTCGCTGCTTCTTTTGTAATTAGTTTGTTCTTTTTTTTGTGGTATTCAGGTCTTCAAAGAGAGAAAAATGTCAGAAGTAACATGAAAGAAACTTTCAATCAACTGAGAAAAATATGAAAGAAACTTTCACTCTACACAAGAGGGGTTCTTGGGGAAAATATTCTTCTTTTTAGTTTTCCCACAGCTTTTGATCAATTTGAAATTGATGTAATGTACCAAAGCACATAACATCCTTATTGATCCTATAGAAGAAGTTTCTTCGGCTAAGCTTGTGTGGCATCAATGTTATGTACCAAAGCATAACTTTATTGCCTGGTTGGAATTCGAAAACAGACTGTGTACACTGAAGACTCAGATTGTGTTTTCTGTATTGACAGCCAGGAGACTAGCGACCGCTTAAACTGTCGAGACAGATTTTTTTTTTTTTTTGCTTTTGTTTATTATATATGGAAAAGAAAGAAACCTTAAAATTTTTTTAGGGAGTTTAGAGATGGACAAACTCTTTGTAGAGGCATGATACACAATTAGGAACAAACTTTGGAATCAAAGATCCATTCCTGATTTTGAGCTCAACAGATTCCTCCAATCTCATTGGGATCTTCCCCCTTATTTGTTGGGTGAGCCTCCTTTAGTTGGTTTGGTGCTTGGCCTTGTTTTTTGTGGCCCCTAGGGTATGCCCCTTGCTTTTTTGAATCTTTTGTTTGCAATGCAATTTTTTATTAAAAAAATTGGAATGGACAAGAACATTTTGTTTTGCAGAAGAAGACAATAAATGCGAGGAAAACTAGTTTCAAAGGAGTGGTCCCTCTCCATGATTTTTCAATATTTTACAACCATGATATTTAGTAGTATGGTTTTCTATACACAAGAACTACTATAACTTTGTACGAGAAATTGACTTTAGCTCAATCCAATCTAAGTAATATCATGGATATCTGACTGCAAAGAAATATTATATCTCATACCTGTTAATTCATCTTGTAATGCATATTTGCTTGGATGTGGAATCAGAAAAAGAGATGAGATGATTCTTTGCATTGAGTATCTAATAGTCTTGCTTATAACAGGATCTGCAGAATTCGAAGTCAGCATTTGAGAAAACCCGCTTCAATCTCGTATGCAAATAATTGTCTCGTTCGCTATGTGCTTTCTGTTGTTAAAATTTTTTCTGATGTTAAGAGGACTGCAGGTAAATGCACTTACAGATATTGAAGCGAAGAAGAAGTACGAGTTCCTCGAATCTATCAGTGCAATTATGGATGCTCATCTGAGATACTTTAAGCTGGTCCGGTTATTAACTTCTTTGATATTTTATAATTGTGTTAGTGTCATTTTGTGACATGTCTTTGTTGCTTGTGATTTAGGGTTATGACTTGATGAGCCAAATGGAACCTTTTATTCACCAGGTACTCATTGTTTACTTTTCAGGTCATGGAAGTTTTTTTTCCTTCGATTAATAAATTTTCTATACCTAAGGATGAGGTTGATGGTTTGGAGAATGTATATTTCATTTATATCTTTTCAAGTTACAAAGCGGAGAATTTATAGAACCTACATATATACAGTATAAATGGTGGAAGATAAATTACAGAAATTAAAATAACCTAATTAACTCTAACAATATTCCATAAGATTACACCTAATTAAGGAATGATTTCAAACACTCCCTCAATTTAGTACAAATATATTTTCAATACCTAGCTTGGCATAATGCCTATAAATATAGGAACTGAAACTTTGCTTGTGAAGATCTCTGGAAGTTGATGACTTGTCGAGACAAAATGAGTATAAATACACCCATTTTCAATATTTTCTTTGATGAGGTGTTTGTTCACTTCAATGTGTTTTGTTCTATCACGCTGAATTGGATTGTGAGCATTACTAACTGCAACTTTGTTGTAATAGTAGAGTTTCTGGGTTGTTTCCTTTGCACCTTTAACTCCTTTAAGATGGTTTTCAGCCACAAAAAATCACATTTTTAATGGCCATAACTCTAAAATAAGCTTCTAAACTAGACCTAGAACTACTTGTCTCTTTTTGCTTCTCCATGTGACCAAGTTTTCTCCCACAAACGTGCAATTTTCAGGTGTTGAGCCTCTGACTGTAATGGATCCTGCCCAATCTACATTTGCTAGGCTTCCACCTTTAGATGACTATTATTAGTAAAAACATTCCAATTCTAAGGAGTTGACTTTTAGAACCTCAGAATTATGTGCCCTGCATCAATATGGCACTCAAAAGGTGCTTGTATAGACTAACTATAGCCTTTTGGTGTTCGGTTAGGATTTCTTTTCCTCAGAACCTACTTTGTACATTCTCTCTTTCTTTTTATATATATAATATTTCTGTTTCTTATAAAAAAATGGCACTCAAAAGGTGCAAGCAGGTGCTGGTCGGTGGCGGTTAGCTAGCGGACGTAGGGTGGAAAAGATGATGAATAATCTAGAAAGGAGTGACGGGGTAACATTAATGGAGGAGAGTGAGATTGTTAAGAGGCTCTAGAATTTCACAATGATCTTTACACTAAAAAAACCAGGTCTAGTTTTGAACGGTTTGGATTGGGATCCTATTGACACGATTTATCCATATGGATGGAATGTTCGTTTGATCCTAAAGAGATCAAGAAGGCAATGTCTGATTGTGATTGGGATAAGGCACCAGGTCCGTATGGGTTTATGATGGCATTCTTTCATGCTTGTTTGTACATATGAGACCTGCATCTTGCTTAATCCTAAAAACAATGAAATCCTTGAAATTGAGAGAGTATAGACCAATTAGTCTTGTAAAGAACTTCTACAAATTAGTGTGGAAAGTTGGTTTAAGGAATTCTCTCAGAAACCATCTCTACCTATCAAGGAGCTTTTGTTGAAGGTAGACAGTTGTTGGATCTAGCATTAGTTGCCAATGAATCAGTGTAAGATTATAGGGAGAGGAAATGCATGTAATGGGAAGTTTTCTAGAATCCTTCAGAACCCCATTCAAACATGTTGTGATGTTTATGGTCATTATAATGTATCGTCTTCCATCAAAACAGGAGTGTGCCCACCTCTCAACTCCTCCCACCGACACGTATTATGAAATATCTGGAAATGCATCTGTTAAATGAATCATCAATCGATCAAATTCTGATTGACGGTGTTGCTGCTTAAAAAAAAATACGATCGCATCTTCCTTTTTATAAATTGATTTGATGTTTTGGCCCATATGGAAGATGCAAGCTCTATGAAGCGCATTGGGAAAGACAACTTGTACAACATTTAGTATACTTGTATGCCTGTCGGATATAAATACCAAATCTTCCGGATCACCGATTACATCGTGAAGTTTACGGAAGAACCATTCCCATGAATCATTATTTTCTGAATCCTTCAATTCCAAATGCAATGGGATATACTTGGTTGTTCCCATCCTTTGTTGTTGCAACAAATAATACCCCTTTGTTTTTGGCTTTTAAGGTGGTTGCGTCAACAACAATGACATGCCGTATACACCTGAAAGATCCACGAATAGATGGTCCAAAAGCCATGAAAAAATATTTAAAATGGTCCTGCTCATCGGTCTCTATATGTGTTGTTGTCCCTGAAAAATATTTAATATTGTTGTATTAAATTAGGCAGAATACAAACATAGTGGACAAGATGACTATACGAGATCCGTGTAACCATCGTGTAGACTACAGATGACTACACGAGGTCTGTGTAACCATCGTGTAGACTACAGATGACTACATGAGGTCCGTGTAACCATCGTGTAGTACTCTTGTAGACATTATGATGGCAAAATAAAAAATAAGGACCTGGTTTTTTTATTCTAACATGTGACAATATGCTGAGAGCATCCTATAGTTGTCTTTAGGAGATCCTTGAACTAATTCCAATGCATATTTTTTAGCCATCCATGCCTTATGGTAACCTATGTTTGGTGGGGTGGGTTTGAGTGTCTAGACCTAAGGAACTGGGAGGGTTAGTGCTAGGTAATCTCGTTGTGAGAAATAAGGCTCTACTAGGAAAAGGTTGTGGAGATTCCCCCTTGAAACTGAGTCGTTATGGCATTCTATCATCAAGAGTAAATACGGTTTCCCAAATGGGATGGACACTAGCATGGTGATTAGGGGTTCTTTTTGAAGCCCTTGGAAATTTATATCACACCGTATTTCATTTTTTCTGCCGTGCACTAAACGGATTATTGGGGATGAGGAATCTGTTTACTTTTCGGAAGACTAATGGACTGGGTATGATTCGTTTCAAGATTGTTCTCCTTCAATATATCTCCTAGCCGGCAATGAAGTCTCTCTAGTAAGTACAGTTGTTCGTCAACTTTTATCTTTTTCTCAAGAAATCCCTTTGGGGTTTACATTTCATTGATCTAAATGAATAATCGTACAACCTAGTATATAAATATTGTTTACAAAATAGAAAAGGAAACTATTCTCCACTGCTATACAATAAATAAATGCCTTCTAATTTCTAGGAACTAATAAAGGAAAAGAATAACCCATTAACTACAAAAGAACTAATAAAGGAAAGAATAATTTCATTAACTACAGAATATTCTACAGCTTATGCTTAACTACATAATATTCTACAGCTAAAGCTAGGACTTCGATGGAAAGCACAAGAAGAATAGAAAAAAGCCCCACTTTAGTTCCTAATTACATTATTTTCCTAATTAAATTTTAGTTTCCCGAGCATTTAGTATCTTGAAATAGTTAGTTTCCTAAAATTAGTTTCTTTGACTTCAAGCAAAAGTTGGGTTTTTATTTCCTAATTAGAGTTTGAGATTAGCAAAACCTTTTAAAATAGATTTGAAAAATATTTGAGAGTTCACAGCCGACATAGACTTATGGATTCAAGTTCAAAACCCCTAGGTGGATTCCTTGGCTAAGCGGATTCTATAGGTTTTCCCCCTTATTTTCTCAATTATTTCTTTCAATTTTCTTATTCTTACAAACTTCCATGCAGCATATCGGTACCAAAGCTAATTCCTACAAATTATTGCCTATTCCATTGATCTCCGTCACCCATATTCAAAAAACCACCCCCCACAATATAGTTGAACCTAGTCTCCTAGAAACCCAGCAACTTGCTCCACTGTCCACCCAATTCCATTAATCTAAACCAGAAAAATCACTTTTCCCAGCAACCAAAACCCAAACCAGAAATCTTACCTTCCTACTTGCCCCAGCCCATAAAATTTCCATTATACCCATGTCTCATTGGGTCCTTTTGACCCTATATGGAACTACTGGCCCTCAAAATGACAAAAGTGTTCCAAATTCTTATTCCAAGCGTGTTATTGAGAGATGTGAGAGGCTAGGCTAGCTTTGTTGCCGGATTGAGAACATAGATTGGGCCTCTGATGTTTTCACCTGCTTGGTCCTATCTTCGCACTGGGCTTTGATAAACTTTTATCAATCCTAACCTGTATCAAAAGAAAAACAGGTAGAATTTGCTTGTTTTGATTTAATATGGGTTACTTATGAAATCAGGTATTGACATATGCTCAACAAGTGAAAGAACAGGACAATTTTGAACAAGATAAACTTGCAAAAAGGATCCAGGAGTTCAGGACACAGGCTGAGTTTCACAGTCTTCAAGCTTCCAGTTGTATAGAACCATCTTCTGCTGCTGATAGTATTCGTGGTCTTGATATATGTTCTTACAAAAACATGGAAACAGTTACGCATTCTAATGTAAAAGAGGAGGTAAATCGTTGGTTTTTAATTCTGTTTTGTTTTTATATAATGTTTTTCTTGCAATATGTTAAAAATGATATCAGCTTCACCGTCCTTTTGATTCTTTCCAATTACTAATTCCATATTTTTTATTTAAGATGAAAGTTCTGCTTCACACTACGTTTGAACAACACTATGTATTCAAATGGAGTAGATAATCTATATCTCTGCTTTATTTAGGTCCAGACCATAAAACAAGGGTATCTCTTAAAACGATCTTCAAGGACCAGGGGAGATTGGAAGAGAAGGTTTTTTGTACTTGACAACCATGGTGCTTTATATTATTATAAGATGAAAGGAAGCAAACCAATGGTATGTATTTTTTACTATGGCCTTAACTGTCGATCAATTGTTGATAGTACTCCACTAACTTCTGTTTAACTTTTTATTGCAACCATGATTTCTGAAATAGTTGTGTTTTTTCAGCACCCTAGAAGTAGTTTATGTGCGTTATATATTCTTCTCCTATAATAAATATGATCTATGTTCTTTATCTCATTCATAAGATATTTTGTGTTCTTTTCTTATAATGTAAGATCATGTTCTATATAATCTAGACAAAGTTCTGATTAGAAAGCTCCTTAAATAGCATCTAAACGAGGGACTTAGAAAACCAACATACATGCATAAAATACTGAATTTTTGTTGCTCGTAAATCTTGATCTATTCTATCTAAAAATGTTATTCTTTTTCATATCTTTGGGAAAATTACAATCATGAATATATGCACAAGAAACTTATAAAAATGAAAAAAATACCAATAATTAAAGAATAAGTCTATCAAAAAAGCTCCTAAATTTATTTACAAATAAGATACATTGAACCTAAATACTTCTCAACATGTAAAACATTTTCCGCTGCCGTCTTACAGAAATTCCTGTAAAGAGAAAGCAATTTTAAGTGTTTGGTCTTAATGAAGAATATCAGAGCATCAAGGCTCTTTTGTGAAAGATAGGAAGATCTTGGATGTGGTGCTGGTGGCAAATGAGACAGTTGAGGAGTATGTTTCCAAAAGTGGGGCTACATTTTCAAGATTGATTTCGAGAAAGCTTATAATCATGTAGATTGGGGCTTCATTGATTTTGTGTTAGCCAGGTAAGGTTTTGGAACTACATGGAGAAGGTGGATGAAGGGATGTCTTTCCTCAGCTAATTCTCTGTTATCGTTAATGGGAGACCCAAAGGGAAGTTTCAAGGTCAAAGGGGTTTAAGGCAATGAGATCCTCTCTCTCCTTTCATTTTTATCTCGGTGGCAGATGTGCTAAGCAGTTTGACGTGCAGAGGTAGGGACTGTGGTTTGATGAGGGGTTTCAGGGTTGGTAACGAAAGGGTGCAGGTGTCACATCTCCAATTTGCAGATGATATGAATTTTTTCTTGGAAGGGGAAGATTCAGTAAGGAGTATATGTATGATTTTGGACATCTTTGAGAAGGTGTCAAGGCTGAATGTTAATCTCAGTAAAAGCTTGATGGCGGACATTGGTCGAGGGAGTGACTTTGTTGGCGTATGCCCTGGGGTGGAGTGTCAGAAATTGGCCTATGCAGTATTTAGGCATGCCTTTTGGGGGGGGGGGGTAATCCGTACTCAGATTCTTTTTGGGAGCCGGTGATTGATAAGGCTCAAAAAAGGTTGAACAGATGGAGGACTTTCTTATCCAAAGGAGGGAGATTGACTCTCATTCCGCTGGTTCTTGCTAGTCTTCCTACCTATTATCTCTCTATTTTCAAAATTCTTGTAAAGTTAGCACGATCAAGAAGTTAATGAGAGATTTTCTTTGGGAAGGGGAAGAGGAAGGTGGGGGTTCTCGTCTTGTGAAGTGGGAGGTGTCAATCGGCTGATCAGGATGGGAGGCCTCGACATCAAGAATTTCATTATGGGGAACATTGCCCTTCCTAGCAAATGGCTTCAGAGATTTCGACTGGAAATCGGATCTTTATGGCATTCAATCATCGTTCGCAAATATGACCTCCAGGACAACCGATGGGACTCAAATTTGGCTCAGAATAAGTCTTGATGCAATCCATGAATTTTATCTCCAAAGGTCTGGGATCCTTCTCTCTTCATGTTTCTTATAAACTCGGGCGGGGGGATAGAATAAGATTTTGGGAGGATTCGTAGTGCTCTCCCACTTCTTTTGCTTCATCTTTTCCTAGGTTGTATCGTCTGTCTAATCTTCATAATGTGCCCATTAGTTCTTTCTGGTCAGGTCCAAACTCTTCTTGGAATCTCAATTTCAATAGGAATCTTAATGATAGAGAATCTGAAGAGTTATGGTTCATTTTTAATTGTTTAGAGCCTATTTCCTTTTTGTGTAATGTTGCGAATAGGACAGTGTGGCTAATAGACATTCTGGTATTTTCAGTTGCAAATCTTATTTTTCTTGTTTAGTTGACAATCAGAATAGTGAGTCCACCTCCTTTGGTCTTGCTAGAATTCCTCTTCATTTGGTTTGGAAGACTAAGAATCATAGAAAGGTTACCGTTTTTCTGTTAGTTTTTAGGTCTTCAAAGATCAATACCTACGATATGGTTTCAAAGCGTCAACGGACACTGCCTTGACCCCCTCTAGATGTGTGATGTGTTGGGATAATACCAAGAGCATGAGATCGGAGCTCCAGCTTAATTGGATTTTCCAGGAGAAGGTGGGAGCTCTTTTTTCTGAGATTTTTTTGGTCAACCTTCTCAGAGAGTATAAGGTTTTGTTGTATTCTGGTGCTGCTGCGATTTTATGGTTCACTTGTCTGGAGCGCAACATGAGGATTTTGAAGACTCGTGAAGATGTAGATGCATGGTGGACAATATACATTCTTTTACTTATTTTTGGTTATCTAGATGCAGGGTGGTTAAGGAATATCCGTTGTTTTTTGTTAGCAGTGATTGAGTGGCAGCTTGTATGGTCTAATTCTATATTTTTTGGAGGTCGGTTAGGATTTCTTATCCATTGACTCCTTGTAATTACCTCTTTATACATATAGTCTCTTATTAAAAAAAAAAACTTATCTACCTGTCTCTTAATGCTTGCAATTGTAAGGTACCATTACAAAGTTTCAAAGAAAACGAGCCTCGACTCCAAACTAATTTCCTGTCTTCTTCAGACTGAGGTAGACTTCCTAGGGAGATGAGACGCCATTGAGAGAGAGTTGCCATATTCCTTGGAGTTTTGAGCGTAGATCAGCAAGACGCCAAAGCTTATATATATGCATATATTAGTAACTATTTTAGATCATGCATTGAAGTTTAAAAACAAAGAAAAAGCTCTACTAGGGTTTGGAGATGAGGAGGCTCCCTGCTAGGGTTTCCAAGTAACCTCTTCACTCTGCTAGGGTTCGGCCTGTGCACCCATGGCTGCCGCTGTCCCTCCTGCTACCCAACTTGCTGTTGCTCTTTCCCCCGACACCTGCTAACAAGCCTGTTGATGGCTCCTTGCCTGCCGCTGCCCTTCCCCACACACCATCTTCGGCTGATATATCCTTGCTCGCTGCTGCCCTTCCCCTTTTCCAACATGACATCTATGGTTGTTAAGGCTACCGTGGCTCCCTCCAACTTAGATCCCTAATAATTACAGTAAAAATTCTGAAGAATGACGTTATTCATCTAGACGCTTTCCAACACTCCCCCTCAAGCAGGTTGAAAGATACTTTCTATACCCAGCTTGCCCAAAATATTCTTGAAGATAGAACCTTCAACCCCTTTTAGGTTGAAGTAATCACCACGAGCCTTGTTTGGGAGATTTACCCGAGCAATGAGAAATCAGAGCTACTTCCAAACTCATGGTGACCCCACTCTATTCATAAAGAATTCCATGAAAAAAGGGAATGATAGCTTTAATTGTGTGTGTAGATGATATCATTATGACAGGTAATGATCATGAAGAAATAGCCAGTTTGAAAGCCCATCTTGCAAAGGACTTTGAAATTAAAGATCTGGTAAGCTTGAGATATTCTTGGGAATTGAGGTAGCTATCTTACGACATGGAATCTTCCTCTCAACAAAAATATATTCAAGTTTTGTTTCAAGAAATTGGAATGGTCAGTTGTGAACTGATTGATACCCCAAGTGAGGCCAATCATCGTCTTGGGGAATTAATAGCAGGTCAAGAACCAGTGGAGAAAGAAGAATATCAGAGAACGGTGGGTAAACTTATCTGCTTGTCCTACACAAGGCTAGGCATTGTCAATGTTGTGTACATTGTCAGCTAGTTTCTTTGAAATCTCACCCTTAAGCTGTCTATAGAATCTTGAGATATCTGAAGGGGTCCCCAAGTAAGGGCCTTTTATTTCGGAAAGGAGAATGACTAAGACCGGAGGCTTACACAGATGTGGATTGGGCAAGTTCCAAGGTAGACCAAAAGTCAACTACCGGCTACTGTACCTTTCTAGGAGGGAGTCTTATTAATTGGAGGAGGAATAAGAAGCAACCAGTTGTGGCACGCTCTGGTGCAGGGCAGAGTTCCGAGCCATGGCTCTCGGCATATGTGAGTTACTATGGCTAAGGATAATGATATGACTTAAAAATCAGAATAGAAGGCCCTATGATGCTATATTGTGACAACAAGGCAGCAATAAGCTTTGCGCACAACCCAATTCAACATGACCTAACCAAGCATGTTGAACTTGACATGCATTTAATCAAGGAAAAACTTGACTCGTGACTGATTTGCGTTCCATACGTTCCTTCAGATGGTCAACTTGCAGATGTACTTACGAAAGGTCTACTCAATGCAACATTCCAGAGTTCGCTCGTCAAACTCATGATGCAAAGTATCTTCGCATCAGCTTGAGGGGGAGTGGGGGGAATTGAAAGTTTGTGCTGTAATTAGATGTACAATAAACTTATTAGTTGGGTGTTAGATATTAAATGTAAGTAGTGGGAGCTAGTTGTTAGAGAGTAATTATTGCTCTTTACTGTTTTAGTCTAAGCCTTGTATTTATTCTCTGTAATCTGCCAGAATCAATAGAAGAATATTTTTATCACATAATCTTCAATATGTTACCTTCTAATACAATACAATTCTCGTTTGTTATAAAATAGGAGTGGAGAATATCTACCATCCAACTTGAGTGGAGTGTTGATTGTTGGTTCTATAGAAGGGAAAATCTTCCCTGTTTGACTACCTTCGCTGTCATTATCTTTCATTATTATTCTATTATTGTATATAGAGTTACTAACGTGTATAGAGTCCTATGCTTAATGGAAATACTTTAGCATATTCTTTTCTTTTTAAGTCTCTTGTAACCAGATCTATAAATCGGGATTTCTCCTCTTGTTAATAGTAAGATTGAAAATATTTCTTCTGTCAGGATGTCTTAGCTCTTATAGAACTCATTAGCATAATTGTTTTAGGTAACTTGTAATAAATTTGCTTGATTTCTTTTCTGTGTTAACATCCTAGGGCGCTCAATCACATCATTTCACTCATTCAGTAGACCATAACAGCAGTGTGTTTGGTAGATTCCGTTCAAGGCACAAAAGGGCATCCTCACTTAGTGAAGATATTTTGAGTTTTCATACACTTGATCTGTGCACGTCTACCATAAAGTTGGATGCAGAGGACACAGATCTACGCCTCTGCTTCAGAATAATTTCTCCATTGAAGACCTACACCTTGCAGGTCATTAGTTGATTGACTATTGACGCTTTTTTGCTATGTTATTCTCCAGGTTGGAAAAGACGGTCTTGGGGATAACATGTATATTACAAGACAGAACAAAACCTGTTATGTTTATCTGTACTTTGATGACATCATGATAAAGATCTGATGATATGATGATATGATACTGAAAGTAGAGAGATATTTGGCCATCGACTTCTATATAACTTCCTTATTTGTCAACTTTATGATAAATTAATAATATGCACGATATGAAATTATTTTTACTTCTCAAATGCATGTGAACTAGTAAGCAAAGGTTAAAGCAGTAACTTCAACACAATTTGAAACCTTCTTAGAGGTTTGGTTCTTTAAAAGGTACAAAGGAGAGGCGACGTTAAGGAGTTTAGAGATTTTTTCCAAGTATCACGGTGGGTGCAGATCTTTTAAAGAATAGTTAAAGACCTGTAGAAGTCACTACAGCCTGAAGCTCACTTAGCCCTGTTAACTTGAACCCAGGAGTCTCTACAGAAAGAGAGTTTTTTATTACTGGAATTTGATAGAATCTGCTCTAAAGTATCATTATAGCATTGTAATAGGAAGTCCAACTGGAATTTCATCAGAATCTTCTCTAAAGCTATGCACCACTAGAAAGCGACAATTTTATTGGATAATTCCAAGAAATGTCAAGGCTGAACTATTGAATTTCTAGCTCCGAAGACACAGCGTCTCATGTGAATTTTATGAGGGTCACTCATGAAATGGAGCGACTATTTGAATAGCCCAACTTATGTGTTGATTTTTTGTCACTTGAACTTGTATCAAATATATAAGTTCTGTAGAATGTAGTTACTGGTAAGCATGAGATATTTCAGAACTTCAAGACATTTCTACAACGACGCACCATTTCTAGAGTTACTAAATGGAGCCGAATGAGAGGGCATAAATGGTAGCTGATGCCTTTCTTCTATTTCCTGGATTATAAGAACCATAGTTCTGATTACTGGGGATATTTAATTTTCTGAATAATATTAGTTATATTTTATTTTGGTAATTAATATAGTAATCTTGCTCCGAATAGATAATAAAACAATCATTGCGTTCCATTTAAAAGGTTCTCCATGCATCAAATGGCTATATTGATATGTTGTCAAGCAAATTAAATTATCATGGGTTAACTAATTATCTATAGAATGAAAGAAATCCATCTGTTTATTTGATACAATTTCGAATAGTAGAACGTCGAAGTACTCTTTTAACTACAATTTTATTTCTTGTCTTGGATTTTTGCTGATTTTGACACATTCAAGAATCAAATTGGTCCTCTTTTAAGAGTCTACAGTTTTTAAATTTACGGCATTTAAAGTTAACAATGATGGAACTTGATATGGTACAGAATTGTGCTAACTTCATTTATCACCTGGTTTGATCAGGCTGAAAATGAGTCAGACATGATGGAATGGGTACGCAAGGTCAAAGGAGCAATTGCATCCGTTTTCAGTTCTCACTTTCTCCATCAGGTTTGACCCCTATGAAAGTTCATGTTACCTAAGAATTAATCCAAGATTTACATGCAGCCATTTAACCCTTTTGTAACAACTATCTACATCTTTTTGTAGCCACATATACAAATGAAACATCTTGAGAATGATAATGGTCGCGCTGATTCCACTAATCTTCGAACACTAGATGATAATGGAAGTGCAGAGGATGATAACAAACCAGATTGCGTTTCTAAGATCCTTAGAGAAATTCCCGGAAATGAATTATGTGCCGAGTGTAGCGCTTCGGAACCTGATTGGGCATCACTTAATCTTGGTATATTGTTGTGCATTGAATGTTCTGGTGTGCACAGGAATCTTGGTGTTCATATATCAAAGGTGCATAATCAGACTGTACTGTAGCATGCTTTCTAGTATTAATGCATCCTGCACTAGTAGGGAAAAAGGTGAAATTTTCGTTCGAATATTGGTGACGATTCCTCATGCGAGAGAGGAGGGAGGGAAGGAGGGAGCGGCAACTTGAGCTGGTTGGTTGCAGAGGGAAGAGCTGGAGATGAATATGAATAGATTTTACTTGGTTTGTTATTTTCTTCTAGTTTTCCGCTCCTAAGAAATATTAATAATGGGCTTACTGGAATAAGGTTTATTCAGTGATTTCAAGACAAATGGCATACTTTAAGGCCGGAAACATTTAAAATGCCATGAGGTGAGAGGCGCTAAAATGGTGTTGCCTGATTGAATATTATATATACTCTCAGCTGGGTTGATTGCAGAGATGAAGAGCACCGGCTTTGCTGAAAAAAATGATAGTTATGTTGGTTATTGTTTCATATCATTGTCTCCGCGGTTTCATTTTCCATGAACATACTTTTGAAGAGCAAATGACCATGGAGTAGTGATGGTATAGTATACTGCTCGCCCAAAATTGATGGTTATGCTATCTTAATTGCAGGTTAGATCTCTGACTTATGATGTGAAGGTTTGGGAACCAACAATTTTGGACTTATTTCGCAACTTGGGAAATACTTACTGCAACTCCTTATGGGAGGGATTGCTTCTTTCAGATATTGAAAGGTAATTATCCTCTGAATTTAACACAAAACATGCCTTTATCTCGCCTAAAATTTAGCAGTGCAGAAGAGAGGTTTTGAGGCTCCTATTGGAATTAAAAGAAAGAAAACGTTATCAAATAGTTTTTTATGGTACTACTTCTCTTTTGTATTTTTATAATAAATTCAATATATTGTCTATATTATTTTAAAATAGTATCAGAGCCATAAACTTCAGCCTAAAATCATTTACACAGATTTTGGTGTAGAAAAAGAATTTTGATTTTTCTATTTCATAGTAGTTTATTTACAATCCATACTAGACTATATATAAAAAATTAGGTTACACTAAACTAGGAAAGATCACAACTAATTTCCTTATCACAACTAATTTCCTTAATTTTAGGACTAGATTATTAGTCCTGATTTTCTCTACCAAATATTCCAGAATATCCCTAATATCTCTCTCCGAGATTTCCTACAGTTTGCATCAAAGAATATTAAGAGGAGCATCATATTAAAACTTTACTTCACATGTCTATGTGCATAATAGAATATCTACGATTGCTTGTCTATGTGCATAATAGAAAAATCAGAAGTTTTTCAACTTGGTATCAGAGTTTGGTTGGGCTTTTGTTTGTGCTGCTTTAGTTCGGTTTTTTGTCCGCTTAGTTCGAATTGTTTGGTATGCTGCTTAGTTCGGCTACTGTGTTGTGGTCCAGGAGGGTGTATTGGAATGTTGTCCCACATCGCCTAGACTTGCCCATTATGTGCTAGTTATAAGGCTCTAGTACCCTCTCCAAAACCCATTTAGATGTCTCAGAGCAGACATGAAAAGCAGTGGGAGTACCTGAGGCCAAAGAGGCAGGAAGGGCAGCAAAGTTGTGTCCATTCAGCAGGACGCTAGTAACTCTCCCATCGGACACGGGATAATTTAGATCTCTCTTAGTAGCAACAGAAAAACCTGAAGATTCAGACATCTCGAATCTAAGAAAGCAACACAAACTGTAAAAATCCGACAGAGAGACGAAGAAAGATTGTTCACAACCTTCTATATCATGAAAAAGTCACCAAACTATGGTTTACAATCACAACAACCCGGAAAACACGGGAAACCCTAGTTTGATCAGCACACTAGCTAGGGCAACCAACCACTTCAAAAAAAATTAGCTGGGAACAAAAAAAAGTCGCCGGAGGTGGTTGGCAGCGGCGGACGGTGGTGGATGACGACGGAGGCCGGCGGTAGTAGCAGTCAAAGGCAGCAGTGGTGGGTGGGTGTTTAGGGTTAGGATTAGGTTTATATTGACTCTGATACCAAATAGAAACTTAACACAAATCTAGATTCAATGGGATATTTATACCTAGACTACAAGTTTGGCCATGGACTTTTATCGCAAACTTTTGTAAGTTCAGAGAAGAAGATCCATAAGATGTCCATTAATCGGTTGTTATTTAAACTCTGATAGTAAAAACAAACAAACAAACAGAGGCTGAGCCTCGCGACGGCGCCTAGGCGCGCTTATGACGACACTGATTCTAACGCATAAAATACATTGAACGACATTATTTTGCAGAGTTGGGGAACCAAAGGTTGTAAGTACATCAATTATGAAGCCAAAGTCGAAGGACGCCATATATGCCAAGGAGAAATACATTCAAGCAAAGGTCATACTATTTTTTAACTTATTATTTCAGGTTCAAGCATTTTTTACACCCAAAAAGCATATTTTGATTTTGCATCAGTGGTGGACTAGTTCATTGAACTTGAAAATTGCAAACAGAATTTGTTGATGGGTCATAGAGGTTTTTTTAGATCAATCCTGCATGTTTACATGTATACTCTACACTACTATCTTCCTTGTCAATAATATTAATTTTAATGTTTGTTGTTTGCTTGGCTGGACGCCTAGATTCATGGTCTCTAGATGACATAGATTTTTGTTTCCTTCATTTGCTCATGAATGAGTTTCACGAAAAATTAGTTTGTGGTTTAGAAATTTAAGATTCTGAACTAAGACGAACGTATCTACTTCAGATTTTGAAAGAATTGAATTATGGTAGTTGAATGTTGTAAAAATTTAAGAATTAGCTTGTTGAATTTTTTGGAAGGAGAAAAAAGATGATTGTTTAATATTGTATCGATATGTAATTTTGTGGTGCATTGTTTTGAGGAAGGTAAATAGCTGTGACCTACTGTAGAGAAGCAACCCCATGGCTTGCAATCTATGTAGAAAGGATTCAGAATTAATTTTTCCTTTTCAACAACGAACTAATGATCTTAAATCAATTAGATTTAAAAGTTTTTGTTAATACATGATCATAACAAAAATGATTTGAAAGGCGGGCAACATTTAAACTAGTCGAGTGAGCAAATTCACAAAATGAGAAATTATCTTGCCTGAAAAAAATTGAAGAACAAGCACAATTGAGAGAGAATATGTTTACTGAGACAGAGACAGAAATAAGATAGTCTAGGTAATGATTAAATGACCAATAAGGCAATAAAAGAGAGTTGAATATGGGTGTGAGTATCTGAAAAAGGCTTGAAACAATAGAAAACATGGTTTAACCAGTGCAAAATGGCCAAACGAAGAGCAAACCACCAGTGTATTGGTGTGAACCAGTTGGAGAAAATCTGAACGGCCATGGATTCTGTCTGAAGCAGTCTGAGTCCCGTCTAAACCAGTCTGAATTCACCTGAAACCCTCTAAACCGGTCTGGAAAACCTCTGAACCGCTCTGAATCTGACTGAACCGTTTCTGGTCGGAACCAGATGACCGAACCGGAATGAGAAACTTAAATTGCCGTATCCTAAATTGCCTAACACAATGAATGTAGACAAATATAAACAAGGAACTATTTATAGCTACAGCCATTACAAATTTTTCCTTTTCAACAACGAACTTACAGCTAGACACAGATCTTAAATCGATTAGATGTAATGAACTCGTTATGCTGTAATGTTTGAAAAACTAATAGAAAAGGGAAATTAACTATGGAAAACCCACCTTGATGGTAGCTATCACAGAATTAAACTTGCTCTAAATTCTTATAGGCGACATATATGCACAACGGGAAGCAATTAAAGAAACACACCCACAACAACCAGAAACATTCAAAGAAACATAGGTTACCTTTATTCGACTCAATAAAGGAACCAATTGGCTGATTGGGTGTAGTACAATCTACCATGTTACCAATGTTCTGTCTCAGTCAAATTACAAACTACATAGAGATCTGCTATTAGTAAAGATCTGCGTACTTGACCTTTTATTATCAGTCATTTAGTCTTCTCTTTTTCTTAAACTGTGGAAACTGAAGTATATTGAGGAATTGAGGTATATTGTAACAGAAGTATATTTTCCCTTGAACAGTACGTTGAGAAATCGCTAGTCATCAAAGATGAATCTGCGTCTGAGAGCAGTTATGCAACAAGAATATGGCAAGCCGTTGAGAAAAATAGTTTGCAGGAGGTATATGGCCTTATTGTGCTTTCGTCCGCAAACATCATTAGCACAATCTTTGATGATGTGGTTTGTGTCGACTTATACTCCCATCCGGCTGCACAATCCTTAAGAATGGAAAGGGAAGAATATGATCCAATAACATGTGAGAGAATTGAGGATTCAAATGAGCCTGGGAACTGTCTACAAGGTTGCTCATTACTACATTTGGCATGTGGCAATGGCAATCAATTGATGATTGAATTGTTACTACAATTTGGGGCAGATATAAATATGTGTGATTTCCATGGGAGGACACCTTTGCATCACTGTATTGCTAGAGGGAACAACAGACTTGCAAAGCTTCTACTTAGAAGGTAACTTATTTAGTGTGGGTGTGAAACAAGTTGTATGCTAGATCTCTTGCTGACTATTATGAAAAGTGTTCTCACTTATTGAGTAGTTAAAGTTCATTTCGCTTTGAGAAAAAGTTCATTTTTGTGCTATAGAGGTACACATCTTTCTATTGGGAGCAAAAAATTCTAGTTGCGTAGGAAAATGTTCATTACACATATTTGGTCAGAACATCAACTTAAACTCTTAAAGAGATTTCAAAATTTCACAAATATAATAGAGACTACCTAAAAATTTTGACTGATCACAAATATATGCGATATTGTGGTCCATTGTTTTTTGGGAATATATTTTAAACCAGCTTGGAAATGTAATATTTCATTAAAACGAGTGGATAAGACAGGATGTCAAGATTACCCATAAGGTTCTGGAGCATGGAACGTTAAATGGGGAATAAGAGATATGGCATCTGGTAGGATGTTAAAAATCATGAAAATCTCTTTTTCTTGTTTCACGGTGATTCATGATATCACAATTCCGTATGCTCACAAATTAGTTGAACAGAGGTGCAATCCCATCAATTAAAGATGGCGGAGGACTAAGTGCCCTTGAAAGAGCAATGGAGTTGGGAGCCATAGCTGATGAAGAGCTCTTTGTGCTGCTTGCTGAAAGTTGATTTAGCTTAAACAGTGTCAAGTCGTTGGGTAAGCTTGTTTTCCATGATTCGTAATGCTGGCTATATTGCATTGTCGCCGTATTACTTCGACTCCCTAAACTGATAAAAGTCTAATATTCTATTACCGTTTGGGTGTTTTAGGAAATCATCTCGTTCAGTTTACAATTGTATACATCATTGATCAACTGCTCATTTCTGGACGCATGAACAGTTTAAGGTGGTTGTATTTCTCAGTCTCTTCGAAGTGCAGTATATATTGTTATAATGCAAAAGTCATACTTATATATCTTTCATATCTGGTTGAGTTGACTTGTCAAACATTATTGTTGGAATATAACTGGAGCTGATTTCTTGATTTTCTGCACACGCGACACAATAAATGTAAAAATAGATTCAAGCAACGGGTTAAGTAGAGCTGAAGAGAAAATGGAGAAAACGTTTCCTGCTCTTCGTTTCGCTTCCATATGAATCTGAATTTGTAAACAATATCTTGTTAGAATGGGACTAATGGAAAGGGCACAATCTTGGAGAAACATTCATTGGCCGTATTTATCCTCATATTTTAGCTATTATTCTCATTTTACCCATTACATTGAAAGAGCTGTATTCTTTTAATTTGAATAATATCTATTTATTAAAAAACAGATATTTGTATTTTGTATGAAAGGTTGTTTCTTTGCATAAAACGTGTCTTGGCATCCTATAAATATCACACATATCTCTTAATTCTAATATATAATTACGCATGAGGAAAACTCAGGTATTTTTATATAATTTATAATAATAATTTTTTAAGATAATTTTGTGTTAAATTAATTAATCGCTATTGGTAAATTTGTTTACCGTAAATTTTATGGTTGATGATTATTGGGTTTTATTAGTGTGAAGTTCTATTACACAATAGCTTGGATTGCCTTTAACTCAGTTGATTTATAAGCTGTTGATTTAAAATTTTAATGAATTTTTGATAAATTTTCGGTGGACGTATTTATCCTAATATTTTATATATTATTCCCGCATTAACAATGACATTGAAATATGGCATAATATGATTGGTTATAAAGCGTTAGTATTTTTTTAAATTTAAATAATGTATTTATTAAAAATTAAATACTAATAGTTGTTTCTTTTTAGAAAACGTGTCTGGCATCCTATGAATATTACAAATATACATTTAAAAATATTACATATATATACATTTAAGGAAATTCAGTTATATTATTGATAATTATAATAAAAAAAATTTAGACAATTTCGTGCTCTTAAATTAAATAATCGGTGTTGGATTCGTTTACTGTAAATTCTATGATTGTTGATTATTGGGTTTTTTATCAGTGTGAAGTTCTATTACAATATCTTGAATGACCTTTGAGACTGATTCTAACTAAGTTGATTTATGTATTGCGATATAAAGTTTTTGTGACTCTTGGAGGAACTTTCATTTGACGTATTATCCTAGTATTTTAGTTATTATTCACATATTGCCTATTACATTGAAATGTAGCATAATATGATTAGTTGTGTTCTTTTAATTTGAATAATGTCTATTCGTTAAAAGATAAATATTTGAATTTTGTATGAAAAGTTATTTCTTTTCATAAGACGTCTATTTGCAATGTTTATGTAGTTGACATGTGTAAAGGTGCTTGGTTCTTTTTATAGTAGATTGGAGATTAATTAATGTGTTATTGGCCTTAACGTACCACGTGTATGAGTTGTTTTGTGAGTTTTTCTATAATTTTAAATAAAATGCCTAACACGAGTAATGCATGTGGGATAAAATAACATTTCTACTACCATATATTTACAAAAGTATAATAATTTAGTATTTATTAATTTTAAATTATTTATCGTAATCTCAATATTTTCAGTTGTCCAATTAGTCTTCTTAGAGATGGAACGGAGAACCAGGTACCTATAATTTCTAGCTTGAATAAAATCGACAATTTATTAACTCTTCCATTAATATATTATTCTTGAATTCTAAAGTTATTCGACATGAGGTTGGAATCAAAATCTTGAAATTATGGAAAGTAGTTATTCAAAGAATTGTACAACTCATTGATATAATCACTACATATAGACCAATACTCCATAAATAATTCTTAATTAGAGCTAGATAAATAATTCATTAACCTCTCTAATTACTTATTTCTCCTTGACTTCCATTGATTCTTTAATGAATGATAAATTTATGATCTTTTATCATAAATATTAAGATATCATATCATTCAACCCGAATCAATACTTAAGAGAACTATTTATTAGAGACTTCATAGTGAAGGAATGGATTTCATCTTGTAAATTGACATTCTCAACCATTTATTTCATTGTGCTTCCAAGATACAAATGATTAAGTTCGATGACATATATGAACATTTAACAATAAATAAATAAAACATAATATTATGATTAGGGCTCTATTAACTAATCATGGTAGAGATCGTTCGATGTATGATCATCATCATGATAAATTTTGAATACGTTGTATGCTAACAGTATTCCTAGATGTTCAAATTTATTGTATCATTCATATATAATCCTCATTATATAAAGTCTCCTCATTCCAATGTCTCCATATTAACAATATGAATAAGACTATTCCATTATTAATTGAATGAGTTTTTCTTGTATTTATTGATTAATTAAATATCTCAACTTCAATTATTTATCATAAAATTTTTTAGTATTATTCTCAAACATTATTCTCTTGTATATAACTCTTTTATATACTAGTCGTGTACATGCCTTGCAGCTGATATAATATTTCGTGATATGTATAATATTTTATTGTGTCGCATGGTTCGATATTACTTATAGTATATGAAAATATCAAGCTGATAGTAAGTTACTAAAATTCGCCTGATTGATTTTGTGGCATTAAGTTACATACAGATATACATATGAGAACAAAAAAAATTGTAACAAAAAGAAATTCAGAACGACTTAGCGATAAAAAGTCAAAATTAAAAATTAATTAGCACAATAAATTTAAGAAGTGTCTTATTAATTATTAATTAATTAAAAATTAATTATAATATATTAATAAGAATAAGGGATATGTTTTTATTAAATTTTATTAAGTGAACCGATTCAATCATTCACATTTTAGCATATAATAATGGCGCAGCATTTTAATAGTAAACTATAATTTGGATAAAGTCGTCCCTAAAATAAAATTTTCTCATATGCATGTAGTACGTTCGTGGACATTGAATGATATGTTTTAATATGTATAGTATTTTATTGTGTTGTATGGTTCAACTAATTGTATAAGAAATTATCAAGCTAGTGGTAAGTTACCGTTCAATTGAATGGTTTTTTTGCCCTAAAATTTGTATAGATGAGAACAAAAACAAAAAATTTCTTTTGTAACAAAATGACTGAGAGATAATAAACACAAGAAATTTAAGTGTCTTAATCATTTATAAGTTAATAAAAATTAATAATTAATATATATAATAATTAGTAATATTTTTTTACTAAAAATTTTTGAGTGAGCCGATTAATGTATGTATAAGTATATATGTCAATCAATAACATTTAGGCGAATCAATAAAGAGAAGTATTAGAATTGTAAATTATAGCTTGGATAAAACGTTCATAAAATGATTTGCTTCTCATGTGATTTATGGGATACTATTACTATAGATATATCTTATACATAGATGCAAATCTGAATATGTAACATATTATCCATATTTATTGAATTTATTTAGTAATTTCAACATATTATTAATTTCTACTACTCAATGGCACATCAATCTTTTTTAAAATTGGTCTAACAATGCAAAATCAAAATTCTAACTATTCAATTAAGTTTTTTAGATTAAATTTTTTTAGTCTAAATATGTAATATAAACAAAGCAAAGTGAATTTAGGATAAATTATTACGAGCAAATTAAATATTATCGGTGATATTTATGAGAAATAATTAGTTATTTGAATTTAATATCTTAAAGATCATTTAAGAAATTTAAGAATATGGATAAAATGACCAAAAAAACGATTCTCAGTATCTTGTCAATCTATTATGGATTAAATTTAATATCACATATAATAATCATATGAAATTTTCATGATATTGATAAAATATCAAATATAATTATATACAAGCATCAAATGAAAAAAATAATATTATTAATTCTCAAAAACTTCTTGACATCACATTATTTCCAGCAACCGATACCCTGTTATAAACTATGTGATCTCATTCAAGGCAAAAATCGAAGAAACAAAACTGCCAAACGTAGAAAAAATGAAAGCTACATTATATTGTTGAACTAGGCTAAAGAAAAAATCTGAAGAGACAAATTAAAGACATGATTTCTCAACAGCTGTAAGAGTACAATCCAACGAAGATAAACTACATAGCAGAACCTAAAATGAGTCGATGACTTCTGTTGATGCCGATAATGTAACTGTACACGTGTCTGGTGATGTTGAATGGAAACCTGCACACCACAGGTTATTTATGTTGGATCAGGTTTTAAAATTTGAGAAAAATCAATGAATCACGAACAGTTCGTGGGCGGAAAATAAAAAAAAATCATATTAGCTATTTAATCATATTAAATATTAAAAACATACTTAGGATTATGCATATTTAGTTAAAGTGTTCAATAGTGGTAGAAATGGTTTATACATTATGTTGTATCGAAGAATTTTTTACTTGCTGGAATTCTATTGATTATCTTTGTATTCTTCGTCTTTTGTAGAACTCGAATCAACATTCACACCAACAACCACTCTTAAGATTCAAAAGTATATCTCAATCGGATGTTGATCAGGAATTAAGTGTGGACTCTCAAAACAACTGGAGAAGTAAAATCAGATTTTTCCTTCTCCTCTGTGTATTTCGGCGGCAACTAGGGGGAGGGAGAGAAACTATGTTTTCTCTGTTCTGTGTAATAATAAATTGTGTTAGGGTTAGGGGTGCAACCATATTGTCATCCCTTATATATTAATTATAAAATTTATTCACACTCGCATCAATAAAGCATAATGTGATATTGCTGCATTTGCAATCTTGTCACGAATGTTCATATCTGTGAATCACACAACTCCAACATAGTTAAATCACGATCCCAACAGTCGAGGTATTGTCCTGCAATCTGAACTCACTCCTCTGGCATATCAAAGATTATATTAATTAAGTCAAGTTTTATATTCACCTCAGGATTAAAGTAATTATGAAAATACCTTAGATTTAGAGCTAGTTAAAACGGATTTGCTCTAAACTAATTGACTACTGGTTTATTCAACATGTTTCATAACATGTCTAGGTTAACCGTTAGAGTCTTTACTCCCATGCTCCAAGACCAGCATCTTTTGTTCAACCTAACAGTCATAATCGGACTCGATCCCCTAGTCGATCCTAAAGTTGCGAATAACATTCTGAACTATCTCAGAAGAGTTTGTCTGGAATACCCCTCTGTCTTTACTCTTCTTATGTTGACGATAGTTTTAGGACTTAAGTAAATTATAAACACACTTTAATTAATAGAAAAAACTTTCTTTCATTCATTAGGTTCAGTAATACAAAATGTCAGAGAAATAACTAAATAATCATAAATAATTATTACACCATACTTTATGGATATAATTCTAACAATCTCCCACTTAGACTAAAGTAGGCGTGTACAATCTGGTATCCATGCACTCTAGATGTTCATAAAAGACTTTACTGTTTAAAGTTCGTGAATGGATCTACCATCATGTTGACCGTCGATATGTGTGTTACTATAACATCTCTATGTTGAACAATCTCTCTAATCAGGTGATACTTACGCTCTATGTGTTTGGATCTTTTGTGGCTCATTGGTTCCTTCGAATTCGCTATAGCCCCACTGTTATCGCAATAAAATGCCATGGGTTTATCAGCTTTTGGAACAACTTCTAGAGTCTTCAAGAACTTTCTAAGCCATACAACCTCCTTTGCAGTTTCACAAGCTGCCACAAATCCATACAACCTCCTTTGCAGTTTCACAAGCTGCCACAAAGCCATACAACCTCCTTTGCAGTTTCACAAGCTGCCACATACTGAGCTTCCATGGTATAATCAACAATGCAATATTTTTTGATACTTCTCCATACAACTGCTTCACCATTCAGGATGAACACCAATCCTAAAGTGGACCTCCTAGAATCCTTGTCTGCTTGAAAATCAGAATCAATATACCCTGTCATATTCAGGTCAGTGTCTGAATGCACAAGTATGTATTTCATTGTTCTCCTGAGATACTTAAGAATATGATTGACGGCATTCAAATGCTCGAGTCCATGATTAGATTGGAAATGACTCACCACGCCCACTGCGTAGCAAATGTCTAACCTAGTGCAAAGCATCACACACATGAGACTTCCTACGGATGAGACAGAGAAAATATTTCTCATGTCTTCCTCTTCTTGAGGAATCTTGGGAGACCGCTCCTTGAAGAGGCTAACTCCATGCCTGAAAAGAAGATATCCCTTTTTGGAGTCTTGCATACTGAAACGATCCATCACCTTATCAATATATAATGCTTGAGACAGTGCCAATAGTCTGTTTTTCCAATCTCGAGAGATCTGAATACCTAGGACAAAGGAAGCTTCTACACGATTCTTCATATCAAATTGCTTTGCAAGCCAAATCTTGACATCAAATAATTTTCCTACATCATTCTCAATTAGCAGAATATCATCCATGTACAAAACCAAAAAAATCACTTTCTCTCCGTGTTATCTGATTTAATGCTTGAAATGAATTAATTAAATGTCTTGTAGAGAAACGCTTGATCTAACGACTCAAATATGCCTAGTACAATTTTAATATAATTGATATTAGTTACCAAAATTGTTAACCTATTATGATTATAAATGTGTAATTAGATTAATTAAATTTATAAATTATTTTAAATAAAATAATGGATTGTAACGTTTGAAGTTTTTCTTATTCCATGGAAACACCGGATTTGGTAAATTTCCTAAGCTACTAGGAGCCCCTCCTCAACCCTAATTTTTTCATTTATTTAAATACCCTAAACGAGGCGCCGACCCACTTCAAAAGTAAATCACATTTGGTGAATTAATGTAGTGGGAAGTTGGTTTTCTCTCTTCCAACTATCTTTTAATTGCCACAAAACTTCAGTATTTTTGGGCCTTACGTTGAAGACTAGATTTGTTCCTGTTCTATGTTTGAAGAGTCAATTCTTAACTATTGGTAAGGATTGATTTCTTCATTATTTTCTTGTAAGCATGTGCCGATGCATTTTATATTTACTTGGTCAAAAGAATTTCCATTTTCTTTTAACTAAGAGTTTAAATTATAAATAATGGATCTTCCTTACAATTTGACTATCTTTAGATTTAACCTTTCGGTTTTAATGAGATCTGGATATTTCGATCACTATAGAGAAATAAAGGGCTTGGATAACATGTTTTACCTATGGTTATTCGGTGCTTAAAACTATTAAATACTCTAAGTTTGAGATTTCTTTATACTTACTGAGTTGTTTTCTTCATATGTTTTGCCTATAGTTTATGTCCATCTTTTAACTATCTCGCCATAGTTTGCAACTGATGAGATGAGATTTTTACTACTAATATATTCAAACCATGCCATGTTGGGCTTCATGGTTTTTCTTAAGAAGGCGTAAAGACCTAGGCAGTAGGAAAATTAAGGGTGGAGTCTTTAGCCATAAGTTAACTGATGAGGTTACAGTAATTGTTAGTTTAAAATAATAGTAATGGCGATAGTTTTGATTAAATGGTCCAAGAATTTCTACCAAGAGGTGTTTTTACAAGTTACGGTCTGGGCTTCAAGCATTTATCTCTTGTAATTAAATTATGTCTCAGAATTACTTATTAGTATCATGATTCCATTAGAATAAAGTATGCTTGATTTTACATTGATCTTTGATAACTGTGTGAAATTGATAAAATATTTTAATGTGTAAAATTTAATAGTTTGACACTTTGAGCGTTGACCACTCGAAGCATTCTCTAGTCATTTGGTTTGTGCTAAGGAAGTCAGTTAAGTAAAATTTTACGCATACTTTTAATGTTTGTAAACTTTGATGCTAAATTGATTTATCATTGTGTTGTCGTTGGATATTATGTTTAATTGTAATTTTTATTATTATTATGTTATTTGTGGTGTATTGTATTGTAATGTTAATGTTTTTAAATACGTTCATACCTATACATGAAGGTTTGTAGTATGAATATAATCAATTAAATAAAAGTTTAAACACCTAGTGTTTGTTTATGCCATGAAAGAAGTGAGTGCGAAATGGGAAGTGGGGGACCGGCGGACCCTACAATGGTTAATGGTTAATGTGAATGGATGATCGTTTGGCTTGTCCAGCGATATAATGTGAACGAATGATCATTTGGCTTATCTAGCGATATAATGTGAACGAATGATCGTTTGACTTGTCCAACAATATAATATGAACGGATGATACTACTAGGGCCCGTAGTTGAACAAGTTCCGTAATAATGGCCCACTATCTCTGATTGGCTGAACACTACACAAGTGAGCTCGCGAATAAAGAAAATAAATTAACGCAATGAAAATAGTAAAGAAATGAATGTGACAAGTTTGCATGGAAAGAAAGTAATGAATAATGTAAAACGAAATCAAATGTAATGAAGTTATAAATGATCTATAATTGTATATTTCAAACACAAATGTTTTAAAATAGAATCGGATGCACATGTGTTTCCTGAGTATGTGTAAGATTTTACTTACTGGGCAAGCTCATTCTGTTGTTTCTTAATATTTTCAGGTGAGGAGTAATTGCGGGAGGACACCTTGTGGGCGAACTCGACTCAAAAGAATATTTTGAATAAGGATTTCAAACAATTACTTTATGATTAATTATTTTTATTTTGACGATTTAACTTAAAATTATTGGTGGTTATTTGATTAAGTTTTCGCTACAAATTTTATTATTATTAAAGTACTTTGAATTTAATATTATTTAAATTTAAAGAGGATATCACTTCGTTTTCCAGATGTCCTCTCAATGGGCCCCTCATATTGTACCTCCATACAAAACAATCATACAATGATGAATATTCTCAACTCATGATGAGAAGAAAAAAGATAGATGAGAGATATTCGTGATTAAAGAGATTCTAACCTAATTTGAATAAACACAAATAATAACAAAATAAAATCTACTAAAATGAAATTAAAAACTTTGGGTTGCCTCCCATAAGTGCTTGTTTTTAAAGTCTTCAGCCTGACTTGGGCTTGCTCTTTATGGGTCACTAAGTTGGGTTGAGGTCTTCATTCTATCCACGTCACTGCCCCAACAGTGCTTCACCCTCTACCCATTAACTTTAAATGCTCTTCCAGTCTTTTCATCTAACAGGTCCATGACACTATAAGGATAAATCTTGATCAATTTAAATGGCCCAGACAATCTTGATTTTAACTTTCCAAGAAATAATTGAAGTCTTAAGTTAAATAACAGGACTAGGGTCCCTGGTTTCAATTCTCAATCCACAATCCTTTTGCCATGTAACTTCTTGCTCTTCTCTTTGTAAAGCCTTGCACTCTCATATAAAAATATCCCGAATTCATCCAGTTCGCTTAGTTGCAGGGCTTTGTTTTTTGCTGCGTCTTGTAGGTCCAAATCAGCTTCTTGACAACACAAAAAGCTTTGCACTATAGTTATAATGGTAAGTGACATGCTTTGCCAAAGACTAACCTGTAAGGAGAACTCGAATCAGTCTTCATACCAACAATCATTCATAGGATTCAGAAGTGTATCTCAATCAGATGTTGATTAGGAATTGAGTGTGGGCTTTCAAAATAACTGGAGAAGAAAAATCAGATTTTTCCTTCTCCTCTGTGTATTTTAGCGGCAACTAGGGGGAGGGGGAAAACTGTGTTTTCTCTACTCTCTGTAATCACACATTGTGTTAAGGTTAGGGATGCAACCCTATTTTCATCCCTAATATAATAATTACAAAATTTGCACATATACCCCTATATGTTAAATTACCAAAAATTCAACAAATGACATATCTCTCTAGAGTCAATATTTTGTCCAAATTCATCAATCCAATTTCATAAATTAAATTGATATCCATCAATTAATTAATTAATTATATTTATTTACTAATTATCTAATAATTAGAAATAACCAATTAATTAATTTGAACATTAATTACTTGCTAGACAGCAAAAAGAAACAAAAAAGCTAAACTAAAAAGAAATTACACAAACTAAGCAATAAAGTGTTACAACTCTCTAAGATAAGCAATACTTGAGGCTTAAAAATGCAAGGATAATTCTAAAATCTTAGAGTTCCAAGATCCTCTTTATTTCTCTATTGGATAACTCCACTTGTCCACTTGTTTGTGGGTCGTATGATGTAGAAACCTGGTGCTTCACCCCATACTTAGCCAAGAACCCTTCAAACAGTCTGTTACAAAAATGTGTATCTTATTATGGCTCTAGGAGTCCCAAACCTTGAGCCTAGTGAATTCACCCCTCCATATCCCAAAAAGAATGCCACTCCTCCTTCCTCTTCATCCAAAAAAAAAGAAGAAGAATAAGTGCAACTCTACTCCTTTCCTACCAAGTTAGGAGGTAAAATGTTTCTGGGTGGGGATTCGCACACCCCTAAATATATTAATGCTTAATCTAGCTTCTTCGAGTATGAGAGGGATGCATGGCTCCCTCACCCAAGATGATGTTAAAAAATTGTGTAGAGATTTTAAGTTGAGCCTATGTGGTGCAAACTATGCTCATGCTAGTGGTGGCAGAACTTGTGTTGCATTGGACCCTAATATTCTTGAGGTCAATGTGATTGAATCTTTTGACCAGATCATGTTCTTCAAGGTTCTTATCAAACCCAATAGAATAAGTACTTTGTCTCGGTGGTTTATGCAGCAAATGATATGCTTATTATATGAGATCTTTGGCTCTCCTTGGAGCAACATTTTAGACTGTCCCTTTCTAAGCCTTGGTTAGTGATAGGGGCTCCATTGCTGTTACATGTGCTAAGAAGAAATCAGAAGGAGTGGGTGTTGGGAGGATGATATGTCTAATTTCACCAACTACCTTTATAATATTGAGGTAGAAGACATGCCTTCCTCTAGATGTCACTTAACTTGCAGTAATAACCTACATGGGGATGATCATATCATACACAACTTGATAGAGCTATGGTCAATATTCTCTAGAATGATTTATTTCCCCAATATCAATGCTTATTTGCCCCTCCTGGAATTTCACACTACAACCCAATTACAGTGCAAATGGACCATCTTAGTTGTAGACCCTAGTCCTACTTCAGGTTCTATGACTTTTGGTTTGATAGGGAAGGATTCTGGCCTATTGTGAAGGGTTCTGATTTCAGGGTATCAACCAAGTTCCAGCTTTGTAAAAAAACTCAAAGCGGTGAAAAGTTCCCTAAAGCAGTTTAACCAAGAATAGTTCGGTGATATCAGTTCTAGAACCCAGTTGGCTAGTGTCAAGTTAGTTGATTTATAGAAATCCCTTACTTATAATCCTTCTAATGTGGCTCTCCAAGTCCTAGAGAGTAGTTTGCAAGGATTTCCTAGAGAGTAGAGGAAATTTTCTACAGACAAAAGTCTAGATTTCAGTGGCCCAAACTAGGAGATCAAAATATCGTCTTTTTCTTCCAAAAAATGAAGAAAAACATAATGAAAGAAAAAATTACTCAGATATTACATAATGATGGGAGAGTTGTTTCTTGCACTGAGGAAATAAGAACCTTATTGTCTAGTTTTCCTCCCACTTATTAGGAGGGGAACTAGATTGGTTAATTTTGGAGATAATCCACCCTAAAAGGCTTTCAGATTCTCACATCTAGTGTATTCACAAATCTTTCACAGGTGAGGAGGTTGGGGTTGTTGTATTTAGTATCACTAATAGGAAATCCCAAGGCCCTAATGGTTTCTCAGCAGGTTTATTCAGGAAATCTTGGCACCTGACTGGGCATGCCTTAATAGAAGCAATCCTGGATTTTTTTCAAACCTAGTCTCTCCTTAAGCATGTGAACACTACTATTATGGTATTGGTCCCTAAGGTCCATAACCCTTCCAAGGCCAAGTGAACACTTCTATTGTGTTATTGAGTGACATAATGAAAATTACTTTTTCTAGAATTATTAGCCAAAATCATAATGATTTTGTCCCTAGGAGGAGTATAGCTGATAATATTTTCCTCTCCCATGAGCTTATGAGGAGTTATCATAGGTCTTTATGTCTCCTTACAAGTGCTTTTAATGTGGATCTTAGAAAGGCCTATGATTCTGTTAATTGGTTTCTAAATGATAAAATTCTGGACTGTTTAGGCTTTCTTGAAACCTATGTAAATTGTGTGTTGGAGTGCATATCCACCCCCTCCTCAATTTGTATCAGTGTTGAACTCCAAGGCTTCTTTGAGGGCACTAAGAGTATTAGACAAGGGCACCCTCTTACCGTTTACCTCTTTGCGTTGGTGATGGAAGTGCGAACTGAAATTCTCCAACTTGCAACCATAACTCTATTTTTTCATTTTCACTAGGTGTAAAGACCTAAAGATCATTAATTTGTGCTTTGTAGATGATCTATTTATTTTCTATAATGGTGATCTCCAATCTATTTCTGTGATCAAAGAGAGTTTAACTTTGTTTGAGTGGTTTTTAATCAAATGAACAGAAAAGTTAGATTTTCGTCTCTGAGGTTAGATCTAAAGTTCAGCATCCCATTATATCCCTTCTCCCCTTCCATGGAGGAGGACTCCCTATGAGATACTTGGATTTGCCTTTAATTAGCTCTAAGCTTAATAGAATTGATTGTGACTCTTTTGTTTAAAGGAAAATCTCTAGGATCATATCGTCGGATACCAAATACCTATCTCATGCTGGGAGACTTCAATTACTTCAGGCAGTTCTAGTAGCCATGTTTCAGATTTGGGGGGTTCGCCGTAATAAGGTCATAAAAAAGGTCCATGTTTTGGAGAAGTTTTTATGGAATGGGGATTCTGACAGGTCTTATGGGTTAAAGGTTACATAGGATGACATTTGCTTCCCTAAGAAGCAAGGTAGGATGGGTCTAAAAGACTTGTTGCTTTTCTAATGAGGTTGCAGTGGCAAAGCATCTCTTGTTTTTTGTTTCTTCTTCAGTTGTATCTTTGTGGATGGATTGGTGCTCGACTATATAAATAGAAAAAGCTCCATTTTTTAGCCAATATCCCTTCTAACTCCTCTTGGGTTTGGAGAAAGTTGCTAAAGATTAGGAGAAAATACTAACCTTTTTGTAAAGTTTCAATTGGAAATGGCTCTTCTGGAAACCTCATCACAGATAATTGGCATCCTTTGGGCATCCTGTTATCTAAATTTGGGCAGATGGTCCTCTCAGGCATAGGTTGGTCCATAACTTCAAAGGCTAGCCAGGTTATTCGAATCGTACTTGGGTTTTTCCTATTTTTCGGGAGAGCAGACTTATTGGATATCAGGAGAATAAAGCTTCCCCCTAATCTCTTAGAAGGACAAATGGAGCTGGTCTGCTAGCCCTAGGGGTTAAATTATAGTTTTAGATACTTACAAAGTTGTCTCTCCCTCTAAAGAGCCAGTCTGATGGTTCCTACTTATTTGGCCTAATTCCCATGCCCCAAGGGTTCAACTTTGTCTCCTAGTTAGCTACCCAAAAATTGGACAGATGAATTTCCCTTCACCATTTTTGCCTTTCCACAGATTGTTGATAGGCTTATAAACTCAATTGAATTCAAAAGAAGATCATATCAAATAAAAACCAAGATTTTACAATAGCTTGAAATAGAATTTCATTAATAAAGAGAAGTAATTTGCAATACATTAAAATAGAATTGCTCCAAAACAAAATCTACCTCTTAAAATATTACTCCAAAAAAATTTATTGATATTAGTAAAATCCAACCTGTACACGAAACCAAAAAGGGGATTAAATTATATCATAGAGTCATATAAGGTATATTCATAACTCTTTGTAGTTATAAACAAAAAACAAAAGTACAAACAAAAACAATTGCTCATCTTCGTTAATCGAAGCCGATCCAGTAACAAACCCAACCCCAAGTCGTTAACTCTTGGGCTCAACCTTAGGTGTTCCATTCCTTCGTCATCGTTGCTCTAAATCTCAGTAGTTCATTTTTCTGAAAGAGAAAATACCATATCGCTCAACTCTGTATCATCTAATGAGTTCTTTGCACCTTATCTCACTTATATTAAAAGATCAACCAGAAAAGACATAAACAAAGAAGTCTGAACATAGAAGAGCGAAGAAGCCTGAATATTATCTAACAAACGATATTAATAGAAAAATAGATGACAATGAGGAATCCATACACAAAGACAAAATAACTGACTGAAGGACTCACCTCACATGAATCAATCAAAATCCAAGAACAAACAAAGGGAGACCACTAAAAGTAGGAAACCGCCAAGACATTGAAAACACAACTAACCATCAACCAATAGAGAGAAAAGCTGAAACCCACAACACTCATTCCATCAAACAGTGAGACTCAACAATGTTTTGTGATTCAGAGGTCCACATGCACAAATAGTTTGCAAAGGAAGAAAAAATAAAAAGAGAATCCCTTGTACAACTCTGATTTTTCCTTAATCCAGACCAAAAAAGTGTTTAAAGAAGGTAGAGTGAAAATAGAGAAGACGTACCTGTTAGTTTTGGAAACCAATAATCATTGGGCACAGCAGAAGCCTCGCGCTCAAAACAATCAGATCGGTTAGCAATAAAAAATTTCTTAAAAAAATTTTTCTGGTTTAATTTATTTATATAATAATTTAATACGCAAGAGGAAACAAACCTTTGCCTTCACAGGTGATGACGAGACTGATTCTTTCAACTCGTCATGAACGATCAGGTTTCTCAAACTCTTCGAGAACGATCCAGGTCTTTGAGTCCTCATATCTTCCACGCATAGTCTCTAGTACTAGATAGACGGATGTGTAGACATTTAATTAAATATGATAGATCATATACTCACTTTTTTAGATTCTACTACGATCTTAACACATGAGAAAAGGGAATATGAGAATGAGAATTCTTCTTAATGTTCCTCTCCAATGGACGGAATTTTCCAAGAACAAAAAAATTCTCAATTTTTTTGAAGAAATCAAATTTCTAAAAATTTATGAGAGAGAAAGAAGCATGGTTGTTAGAATCCTAATCCAGATCGAAGAATCGTACGATTCTACGATCCCATTATTCCAAAATGACCTAGATCGAGTATGGAATCAGAATCATATGGGATCGTGGTAGGATCATCATAGGATCGGTAGGTACGATCCCGCAGTATCCCGCTGATTTTACATTTTATTTTATTTACAAAATAATTAAAGGGGAGTCGAACCCTTGCACCAAGGGTTTACCCTATGACTATTCAATCACTCAACCAAGAATGCTTATGCAACAAAAGTGAATATCTTTTATATTTAATTAAACATTTGAGTGTTTTTATGAAATTTCAATTTATCTATTTTAAGACTACACCACTTAAAGTTATCAAATTAGAATAAATTCCATCACCACTATTTTATTATATTTAGACATTAATTTTTTTTATAACAAGCGATATATAATAATAATAATAATAATAATAATAATAATAATAATAATAAGGATAATAAGGATAATAAGGATAATTACAAACAAGTAAAACCCAAGGATAGGCCCAATGCAAAGGCAACAGAACCAACAAAACCAAAACCTACCTCAAGGGGGATTCTCAAGCAAGTGAGGAAGGAGGTTCCACTTGGCCAAAAGCCATCTATTGACATGAGAATCAAGGATGGGAGCATGGTTCCACAATATATCCCTAACAAAGTTTTGATCCCACCTTGAGCAAGTGCAGGTGAAATCATGAGATTGAGTAATAACAGTCCACACATTAGAGGAAAATGAGCATTCAAAAAAAAGGTGATCTCTACTTTTAATGTGGGAAGGGCAGAACATGCAATCAGGGCTGACATTGATACCCTAGTTAACTGTCTTATCTTTGATAGTGAGCCTATAGGGATAGGCTCACTAATGAAAAATGTGCTTAGGAATGTTGCAAGAGAACCACACAACACCATTCTAAGGAACTGTCATATCATGCTACTTAAGAATCCAATAGCAAAATCATTTGTAAAATTACCATCAGGAGCTAGATCCCAAATCCACTTATCAGGTCTAGTGGCCAGAGTATGGGGCATATTAACTGAAGCCTGCTTGATAGCCATTAGAGTAGTAGAATAGGTGGCAGGCCAAGACCAGCTACCTCTATCGATGATCCTCCTGACCTTGGTGTTGATATCCCAACCAGTATACAAAGAGAGTTTCCTACCAAATCTATTAAAAAGCACTCCCAAATGGTGCCAAGGATCATCCCCAAGGGAGATGTTAAGCCCATCCCCAATCCTAGAGAAGCAATACTCAGTAAATCAATTCATGGTTTTGAGCAATTTAGCCCATATCCAAGAACAGTCATTAGGAACCATTTTTTATGAGGTGAGTATGGCACCATTTGCCTCACAAACAACCAGTCGGGTTAGTGATGAGGAGCTAGAAGTTATTGGCAGTAACAACACTATTCCAAGCCACAAGATCTTTATTCCCAAGACCCCCATTTATCCTTGGGCTGACAAACCACTCCCCAAGCCACTTTTGAGTTGGCATGTCTCAGGACATTGCCAGACCATAAGTACTTCCTAATAATGGCTTGAATGTCACTGCGAACCCTCTTTGGGAGGATAAACAATCACGCCCAGAATATTTGAATGGCCAACACTAACTGAATAAGATGCAGCCTGTCTACAAAGGTCAAATGTTTAGGCCCCCAAGCCCTCACTCTAGAATAGATCTTGTCCATCGGAGAAGAACAATCATTTTCCTCAATCTAATGGAGATGAGAGGCATGCCAAGGTCCCTCATTGGGAGCTGCCCCACTTGGAACCCTAACAGCTCAATGCATTGATGTTGGACAAACTCAGACACCTAAAGAAAAAGTAATGGCTCTTACCACGGTTAGGCTTTAAACCAAACATTAGGTGAAACAACTCCAAGTTATCCTTGATAAAGTTCAGAGAATGGGCATCACATTTAGAAAAGATCAGGAGGTCATTAGTAAATCACAAGTTGACAATGCTAAGCTCTTTACACCTCCAGTGGAACTGGAGCCCAGGCAAAGAGGAGGCACACTACAGCAAGCCAGTCAAAGCTTCCATAACAATGACAAAAAATAAGGGGATATTGGGTCTCCCTGCCTAATCCCTCTGGAATCCTTAAAGTAGCCACATAACTCACCATTACTATTGACAAAGAAATAGGTGGTTGTAATGCAGTCCAAGATCTACTTGGTGACATGAGGAGGGGTGCCACTACAACTAGAGCTTTCTCAATAAACTGCCAAGACACACAATCATAAGCTTTCATAAGGTCCACCTTGTAAGCATACTTAGGCACAAAGTTCCTTTTGTGATAATTCCTAACCAACTCCTAGGATAGGAAGATATTGTCTAAGATCGATCATTCTACTAGGTACAAAGGCATTTTGGTTTGGACTATAAATTTATTAAATTTGATATTGCACGACAAAGTTTTTAAATTTGAACTTATAAATCAGACACTTCCAAACCTAATATATTATTATGATCTTATCATACTTAATCAATAATTATTTTTACATATTTATCTATTTATTTGTCATAGTTTGAAACAACAATTAGGTGAAGTTTTGAGATTTTACATCGCTGCACGAAACTTACAGTTGGGATGTGTCAATTTTATAAGTTTAAATGTATTAAATAGTGATAAATGACTTAAAATAATTGAGTTTAAATATAATAAATTATGGACTCTCTTTGATTTTACTTAATTATAGTAATTACTATTGTTTTAAGAACCTCATACGTGCATATTCTTTTTTTATATATATTTTAATTGCTAATATTTACTAGGGTCTTACGATCCTTGATTCGATCCAACGATTTGATCCTCAAGGCCTCTCCACCAATCCGAGTAAAAAAATATGATCTTGACAACCTTGCGGAGAAGGAGCATGAAAATCATCTTCCTCCTTTGATATAAATCACTATTGAAAAGGAAGAGAACAAAATTGGATACTCTTTTCAATTACGAATTTGATAACTATTATCTAACGGGCGACACCTACCTTTAAGGGAGGTGGCCTTGTATTCCCATACCACGCAAGCTCTCGTGATAAGATAATATTCATTTTGAGTTATTTGATGTCCCTTATCTAATAAATCTTATCAATTAGCTCTTATCTAATAATTGATCACCTCTCACTAGATGAGGTGCCTGGCTAGTATCATAAACACAAAGTCTATGTGTGCCGTGATCTCTTTCAAGCAAAAGATTAGACTACCATAGGTAATTCCCTATGGTAGGTGCAAACAGTGTGGTCTCATCACACTGTCTAATTTAATTTTAACATATTAAATAATAACCTTATTTTTGTCTCAATTAATTTCATAAACTAATTGATTTGGTTCTTATCATATATTTTGTGATAAAAGAACGTATCTATTATCATATATTTACATAATGTGTAATATTTTCATTAATTCTAAACTATTTATCACAATCCTATTTACATATCTAACTAGTACTCACGAGATGGCACGAGGACCCATGAACTTAAAATTTTGAACTCCAATAAATCGATAATTAATTAACCTCTTTAATTAATATATCATTTTATTAATTTAAAGGTTACTCCACCATAAACTTAGAATTGCAATCTTGAAATTATAGATATTAATTACTCAAAAGAATTGAATATTCAATTGATATAATTATTACATTATGATCAATCCTCCATAAGTTTTTTTATATAATTACTATATATAGATCAATCCTCCATAAATGGTTATTAGCTAGAGCTAGGCAAATTATACGTTAACCTCTCTAATTACATCTTTGTCCTTGAGTTCCGTTAACTCTCTAATGAATGATAAATTTCTGATCTCAACATAAATTTGAGCACTCATATCAATTAAGACATAATTCAATACTTAATGAAACTATTTATTTGATTTCAGAACGAAGGAATGAATTTCATCTTGTAAATCAGCATTCACAGCTATTTACTTCATTATGCTATCAAGATACAAGGAGTTGAATTTGATGAGTTACAGAACATTTACTGGGTAAGTAAAAAAGTATAACGTTATAACAAGAGTCTGTCAATTACTCAATATTGAGATCGTTCTATAAATGATCTCACTATGATAAAATTTGAATACTCTATATTCTAACAGTATTATTAGATATTCAAATTTATCGTGTTGCAGTTTTATATAATCTCATTATATAGAGCATCTTCATTCCAATATATCTACATTAACAATTCGGATAAGGACTACTCAATTCCAACGCCAATGAATTGCACTTATAATTATTGATTAATTAAAGATCTTAACTTTAATTATTAATAACAAATAGTTTCTGATTATTATCCTTAAATATTATTCTCTTGTATGTAACTCTTATATATAATAATTAAGGTCACATATAATAATCATGGAATTTTCATGACATTTATAAAGTATCAAGCATACACCCATGTAAACACTAAATAAAAAATACTTTATTTATTAATCAGCAGTAAAGTCTTTACATCATATGCTAGAGGGTGTTATACCTAACAATCTTTCACTTGTCCTAAAGAAAATTTGACATATCTCTTAATCCTAAACCTTCCATATGTCTTTCAAAGCTCTTTGCAAGTAGTCTCATTGTGAAAGAACCTAAGAGGATGCCTTCTAACGCAATTTTCAAAATGAATACATCACCTCAATGCACGATCTCTCTAATTAGGTGATACTTCCTTGATATTTGCTTTCCCATCATATGGCTTCTTGGTTTTTATAAACTCACCACTACTCCATTATTCTCATAATAAAGCTCAATCAGTCCATTCAAATCTAGAAAAACTTCCACGTCAGTCAAAAATTTATGGGGCCAGACTGTGGCTACATATTCTACCTCCATAGTAGAATCAACAATACAAGCTTGATTGATGCTTCTCTTACTATAGTTCCTCCACCAAGCTATTGATCCTGATGTTGATTTTTGTGAATCTCTATCTGACTTAAAATCAAAATCAGTGTACCCAACATGAATCAAATCCTTATCGAAATATACTAGCGAATAATTTCTCATTCTCTTGAGATATTTGAGAATGTGCTTGACCACCACCAAATGATCTAATCCTGGATTTTATTGAAAATGAGTGACCACTCCTACTACATAGCCTATACCAGGCCTTGTACACAACATGGAATACATTAAGCTTCCATGCGCAGACGCATAGGGAGCTCGACTTATGTTCTCTTTTTATGGAGTTCTGAATTACACTTTAGAAAGATGAAATCCGTGCGGAGGAGGCAAATTTCTTTTCTGGGAGTTTTGCATCGCAAATCTGATAAGCATATTATCTATATATGATGTCTGAGACATACAGGTTGTTCTTATGATCTTGGTTGATTCATGTCCTAGGAACATCGCTTGCCTCTCCTAAATCTTTCATTTCAAATTGTTTAGCTAGCCAAATCTTTACACTTGTTTATGATTCTACATCATTTTCAATGAGAAAACTATCATCAATGTAAAGAAATAAAAATATCACCTTCTTGTCTTTGATGTACTTGTAGAGACATGGCTCATCAAGATTTTGATCAAATCCATAAGACTTAATAGCCTCGTCAAATATTATTTCATTTTATTTTATTCTCATCTCTTATGCGTCTCAACGGCCCATTATTTTTGTACATTGTTTCTACATGATCTTTTGACTTTCAAATCAAACAATCTATTCTCCAATTTTTAAAAATGTTTGTATGTGGTATGTCTAACGCGGTTAAGTTAATTGATGTGGATGTTAATTAGATGTGAGTTAGTGTGATCATAAGAAGATGGCGAGCACTGTCACATGAATTCTTTATATGCCAAATTCATTTTTTAGCACCGATTCTCCATCATTTTGCATTTACAATAAAAATGTTATGCAGCATCATGATGGTTAATAGTATGATTTGGTAATGTATTTAGTCTCACATCACGTTTAAAATGAAAATTGATAAGGAAACATTATGAAATGAATATGTAATTTCATGCAATGTATGCTTCCATCTAAAAATATATTAAGCATCATGATGCTACATAGGGTGCCCATTATTCCCTTGTTTTGTTCATAGTTTTCCCTATTTTTCATAACAAACTAGTATCTGAAGGTTAAACGTACTCCACAACACCCCCCCCCCCCGGAANNCCCCCCCCCCCCCCGGAATTGAGTGTGTTTTCTTGGACTTGACTATCACCTAGGGATTTTACTAGTTTAAGCTCACCCTTTAAGGCTCTACTAGACTGGCCCATTAAATATTATTTGTTCGGGACCACTCCTTAAGGCTTATCGGTTTTATCCTACATGTAGCTTTTTAACTCATCCCTCAAAGGAATCAAATTTCAGCTCACTATGCAGGTCTCTTCACCACTAAGGCAATCAAAATTTAACTCACCCTCTTCCCCATGAATGGCCTTTGAAATTTTAGCTCTCCCTTCATGGCTCTTCACTAGAGCTTACATAGTTGACCTTTTAAGATCTTTTAAATTTTAGCTCGCCCTTCCGCGAGTTTTATTTTATTTGCATGAATTATTAAAGAAAATTTTGGATAAATTTTCATGTCGTTACAGTTGGTATCATAGAAAATATCGTTCTATAGACAAATGTATTTACTAAAAATTTTTCTAAATATTGAGTCAATTGACAAAATGATTTTCGAGAAATTTTTCTGAATTTTAAGAGTCTGTGCCAGAATTTAGGATTGTGATGTGTTTGTGACAAGGAAACAATAATGAATTATAGATTTGTGATCTCTGAATGAATTTTGTGATTGTCCTAGCTATGAACCTTTCGAACGACTCAGGATAGACTGTTAGTGAAGAATTAATTTCTGATGTAGAGTCCAATTTCTCCCCACTCCCTACGAGATTTATAAGAATCATAGATGTCTGATTGTAGTATGGAATCCATGGATTATCAGGAGGCATAACTGGGCAGTGTCCTCCTGTAGCTAGAGTTTTTTCCTGAGAGGTGGGGATTCAGCATTTTTTAGTGAGACATGTTGGCTATCTGGATGAGTCGGTTGGGTCTAGCGATGAGGAGGTTATTGAACCTTTACATGTAGCTCCTAGATGACCACAAGCATGGGTTTCTGCCATTAGGGACTTTCCACCTAGGTGCGGTCCCAATGCACACATTATCCCTAGAGTCTCTAAACCAAAGGAAGAATCGGATGAAGAACCAGAGGAAGATCTAGAAGAAGACCCAGATGAATATTTTCACTAAGTTTTGTTTTTATGATTTCTATGGATAGTATGGACTTGGGATTTTGTTTTATGCCTTTGCATGAGTGATACTGTTAACTTCGATTAGTACATATGTGTTTACCGTCAAATGTTTTTGACACTCCGGTAGTGACTTTGAAATTTTTCTGTTTAAAAAAAAGAATAAAATGAATCTATACTATTAATAATAACATATTTTTTAACTAAGCCTTTTTAGTGCACTGCAAAAATACATGTGTTTGTCTTTGCTCACCCTCGATCGACATTTATATCAGTATGGCACCACCAAGGAAGGAACGGCATGTCGATGAGAAGTAAGAGGCCACCGAGACCATGCATGGTCTACTTCAAGAGCTTATTGGAAATAGGGAAGGAGCTCCCAATCAAGAGCGCGTGCTAGGAACGCCAACCATATTGTGGAGCAATAGTAGAAACTGCACCCACCATCCTTTGATGGAACCTCGGTTGATCCTCTATTGGCAGAGGAGTTGATTGAGGAGACTAAGACTGCTTTCTCCTTATTAGAGTGCCTGACCAGTAAAAGATCTCTTGTGCCACTTTCATGCTGAAGAAGGATGCCCGTCGGTGGTAGGCGATGACTCAACGGACGTGGGATGTGAATGGGAACTAGATGGCTTGGCCTCGTTTCAAGGAATTGTTCTACGAGAAGTATTTTCCTATCACAGTGAGGCAATAGAAGGATGTAGAATTCATATAACTGACACAGGGTATTATGTCTCTCATGCAGTATGAGTGGAAATTCAAAGACTTATCATGTTTCACCCCACATCTCATTGATACTAAGGAATAGAATGCCCAGCAGTTTGAGCATGGTCTTAGTCCAGATGCGTGTAAGCATGTTAGGGTGCTTAAGCTTAAGACTTGTGCAGAAGTGCTACAAGCTTCACAAGTCCTATATGAGAATAGTGGAGCTCCATACCCTGTTGATAACCATAACTCAAACCCCCATGAGAGGAAGTTTTAGGGGAGTTCTAGTGAGAAGAAGGATCAGTCCAAGAGGTTTCAGACTAAGATGGAGGTTTCAGACTAAGATGGAGGTTCAGACTTGCGGTACATACGGAAAGAATCATGTGGGCAATGTTTCAAAGCGAGTGGCGCTTGTTTCCATTGTGGAAAGATCGAGCATTTTCTAAAGGAGTGCCCTAAGGTGAGAGACAAACCTAACAGTCAAGGGACTAGGAATGGACCCAAAGATCAAGGGAAGGTCTATGACATGACTAAGGTTGATTTGGAAGATGCTTCGAATGTGGTGTCAGGTACACTTTTAATTCATGGATGATTCCGAAACCTGGTAAAGAAATGAGATATAAGATATGAAATATTATTGTATGATCACGTAATGTAAAATATTGTGTGTCATTAGAGTCACATACCAACCAACTTTGTTATGGGTTGCCTTGTCCCTCGGTCAATGTTTGTGTTACCTCTTCCTTCCGAAGAGGGTCTGTGAATAGATTCCGGTTAGTTTTGTGGGAAGGAAATTGTTGCAACTAGTTCCACCTCTTTGAAGGCGCGAAGTCGTACTGGTGAGAAAGGTCACATAGATGTACTTTACAAACTAACAAAACTTACTGACGGGTAATTCTATTCTAATCTTGGTGTGGTAGTGAGCGTCTCTGTAAGGAAAATTATGAATGACTGAATGAAAGATAAGTTGTGTAAGTAAAACTCTATAAGATAAAATTATATGCATTTGTACGTCATTGCTTTCGTATGACATTATCAATGTATGGTTTTACTTATTGAGTATATTTTTCTATTCACTCTGTTTTATTTTTAAAAAAAATCAGATGAGGAAGTTGCTTTCGTCTCGAATGAAATCTAGAGTCTCTGGCATGAGACTCAGTCAAAGTCATTTTAGAAACATTAGAAGTTTTATTTGGTTTTGTAAAAGTTTAACTACTTTTATTTATTTATTTTGTTAGACAATTATGATATAGTAATATGCCGATTCATGACATTTTGAATTTTCGTAATAAATCAGATTTTTTTAAGTTTTAATTTCCAACGTGATTAGTTTTAAAAAAAATTTGATCGAGCTTCCACGAGTTTTATTTTATTTGCATGAATTAATAAAGGAAATTTTGGATAAATTTTTGGGTCGTTACATCAAAGCTTTGTGAGGTCGGGTTATTGCCATCATGACACCATAGAGAATTTTCCACGTTGTTGATTTGTCAATGGATCACATAAAGTGTCTACACCTATCATATGCCATAAACTTTATGTCAGGTCAACCACTAACCATTAAAGGAACCACCCACTCATTGGCTACATGACACTTGTCACATCTAGGTCCATGTCAAGGTCAGTCCTTCTCTCATAATATTACACTTTTCAACCATTTTAGGGTAAGTTCAGTTCCTCTTTATCATTAATTTGGAAAATCTTTTATAGAAAATCTGGCCTAAAATTTTATGTCTTTAGCAAGCACCCATTTCACTAGTATTACTTGACATTGAGTTAAACTTAAATCTTTGGGCATAGCATGTACTCGAACTAACTTTTGACACTCAATACATGTTTGGGATAATAATTGGGAGTGCTTTTGTCATTTTAGATTCTTCTAGTGCCATACATAGTCAAAAAGGTCCAATGGGCTTCGTTTAGGCCTAAACTAAATAAACTTGGCTAAATTTGGATCTTTTGGGCATAGCATGCACTCGAACTGGTTTTTAACACCCAATACATGTTTGGGATAAGAATTTGGAGTTTTGTGGTTGTTTTAGGTGATTCTAGTATCATACATGGTCAAAAAATACAATGGGACATGTATAGGCCCAAACTAGATGAACTTGGTTAAACTTGGATCTTTTGGGCATGATGTGTACTCGAACTGACTTTTGACACCCAATACACATTTACGATAAGATTTTGAAGTTTTGTGGTCATTTTAGATGTTCCTAGTACCATACAGAGTCAAAAAGACCTAATGGACGTGTTTAGGCCTAAACTAGATGAACTTGGCTAAATATGGATCTTTTGGGAATGACATGTACTCGAATTGAATTTTGACACTGAATAAACATTTCAGATAAGAATTTGGAGTGTTGTTATCATTTTAGGTTTTTCTAGTGCCATATTGAGGCAAAAGACCCAATGGGAAGTGTATAGGCCCAAACTAGATAAACTTGTCTAAACTTAGATCTTTTTGGCATGGCATGTACTCGAACTGACTTTTGACACCCAATACACGTTTGAGATAAGAATTCGGTGCGTGTGATCATTTTAGGTGCCTCTGGTGCCATATTGAGTCAAAAAGACCCAATGGGATGTCTATAGGCGCAAACTAGATAAACTTGGCTAAACTTGGATCTTTTGGGCATGGCATGTACTCAAACTGACTTTTGACACTCAAGCCATGTTTTCGATAACAGTTTGGAGTGTTATGGTCCTTTTAGGTGCTTCTAGTATCATCTGGAGTCAAAAAGACCTAATGGGATGTGTTTTGGCCTAAACAAGACGAATTTGGATAAATTTGAATCGTTTGGGCATGGCATGTACTCAAACTAACTTTTGACACTCATTACATGTTTGGGATAATAATTTGGAGTGTTTTTTTTTTTCATTTTAGGTGCTTCTAGTTCCATACATAGTCAAAAAGGCCCAATGGGATTCGTATAGGCCTAAACTAAACTAACCTAGCTAAACTTGGATTTATTGGGCATAGCATGTACTCAAACTGACTTTTAACATCCAATACACATTTGGGATGAGAATTTGGAGAGTTGTGGTTGTTTTTGGTGATTCTAGTATCATACAGAGTCTAAAAAATACAATTTGACATGTATAGGCGCAAACAAGATGAACTTGGCTAAACTTGGATCTTTTGGGCATGGCATGTACTTGAACTAAATTTTGACACCCAATACACTTTTGGGATAATATTTTGCAATTTTGTGGTCATTTTAGGTGTTCTTAGTGCCATACAGAGTCAAAACGACCTAATGGGACGTCTTTAGGCCTAAACTATATGAACTTGGCTAAACATGGATCTCTTGGGCATGGCATGTACTCGAACTGACTTTTGACACCCAATACACATTTGGGATAAGAATTTGGAGTGTTGTGATCGTTTTAGGTGCTTCTAGTTCCATATACAGTCAAAAGACCCAATGGGAAGTGTATAGGCCCAAAGAGGACAAACTTGGCTAAACTTGGATCTTTTGGGTATGGCATGTACTTGAACTGACTTTTAACACTCAATACACATTTTGGATAAGATTTTGGAGTGTTGTGGTCCTTTTATGTGCTTCTAGTTTAAAGTCAAAAAGACCCGATGGGACGTGTTTAGGCCTAAACTAGATGAATTTGGCTGAACATGGATCTTTTAGGTATGACATGTACTCGAACTAACTTTTGACACCCAATACACATTTATAATAAGAATTTGGAGTGTTGTGATAATTTTATATGCTTCTAGTGCCATACATAGTCAAAAGGCACAATGGGATTAGGTTAGGCCTAAACTAAACAAACTTTGCTAAATATGGATCTTCTAGGCATGGCATGTACTCGAACTAACTTTTGACACCCAATACACGTTTGGGATAATAATTTGGAGTGTTGTGGTCATTTTAGGTGCTTCTAGTAAAAAGGCCCAATGGGATTCGTTTAGGCCTAAACTAAACAGACTTGGCTAAACTTTGATTTTTTGGGCATGACATGTACTCGAACTAACTTTTAACACCCAATACACGTTTAGGATAAGAATTTGGAGTATTGTGCTTTTTTAGGTGCTTCTGGTATCATACAGGGTCAAAAAACATACAATGGGACGTGTATAGGTCCAAACTAGATGAACTTGGCTAAACTTAGATCTTTTGGGCATAGCATGTACTCGAACTAACTTTTGACACCCAATACACGTTTTGGATAAGATTTTGGAGTGTTATGGTCATTTTAAGTTCTTCTAGTGCCGTCTGGAGTATAAGACCCAATAGGACCTGTTTAGGCCCAAACTAGATGAACTTGACGAAACATGGATCTTTTGGGCATGGCATGTACTCGAACTGACTTTTGACACTCAATACACATTTGAGATAAGAATTCGTAGCGTTGTGATCGTTTTAGTTTCTTCTGGTGCCATATTAAGTCAAAAAACCCAATAGGAGGTGTTTAGGCCCAAATTATAGACACTTGGTTAAACTTGGATCTTTTAGGCATGGCATGTACTCGAACTGAATTTTAACAACCAATACACGTTTTGGATAATCATTTGGAGGGTTTTAGTCCTTTTAGGTGCTTCTATTTTAATATGAAGTCAAAAAGACCCATTGGGACGTGTTTAGGCCCAAACTAGATGAATTTAACTAAACTTGGACCTTTTGGACATGGCATGTACTCGAGCTGACTTTGGAAACCTAATAAATGTTTGGTATTAGAATTTGGAGTGTTGTTGTTATGTGCTTCTAATGCCATACGAATCAAAAAGACCCAATGGGATATGTTTAGGCCCAAACTAGAGGAACTTGGCTAAATTTTGATCTTTTTTGCATGACATGTACTCGAACAGTATTTTGACACCCAATACAAGTTTGGGCTGAGATTTTAGAGTGTTGTGGTCATTCGATGTGCTTCTAGTACGGAGTCAAACAGACACAGGGGGACGTTTATAGGCCCAAACTAGATGAACCTGGCTAAACTTGGATCTTTTAAGCATGGCATATACTCGAATTGACTTTTGACACCCAATACACATTTTGGATAAGAGTTTGGAGTGTTGTTGTCCTTTTAGGTGCTTCTTGTACCATGCAAAGTCAAAAAAGACCTAATGGATGTGTTTAGGCCCAAACTAGATGAACTTAGCTAAACTTGTATCTTTTGAGCATGGCATGCACGCGAACTAAATTTTGACATCCAATACATGTTTGAGATAATAACTTGTTGTGTTGTGGCCATTTTTGGTGCTTCTAATGCCATAAAGAGCCAAAACAAACCCAATGGGATGTGTTTAGTCCCAAACTAGATGAGCTTGGCTAAACATGGATCTTTTGGGCATGACATGTACACAAACTGACTTTTGACACCCATTACACATTTGGAAAAATAGATTAGAGTGTTGTGGTAATTTTAGGTGCTTCTAGTGCCATGCAGAGTTAAAATTACCCAATGGGATGTGTTTAGGTCTAAACTTTATGAAATTGACTAAACTACGATCTTTTGGGCATGGCATGTGCTCGATTTGACTTTTGACACTCAATTCACATTTGGCATAAGAAGTTGGAGTGTTGTGATCATTTAATTACTTCTAGTGCAATACAGAATAAAAAACACTCAATGGGATGTGTTTAGGCCCAAACTAAATGAACTTGGCTAAACTTGGATCTTTTGGGCATGGCATGTACTTGAACAGAATTTTGACACCCAATACATGTTTTAGATAACAATTTGGAGGGTTGTGGTCATTTTAGGTGCTTCTAGTGCCATACAGAGTCAAAAAGACATAGTGGGATGTGTGTAGGCCCAAACTAGATGAATTTGGGTAAACTTAGATCTTTTAGGCATGGCATGTACTCGAACTGACTTTGGACATCCAATATTTCTGTTGGATAAGATTTTGGAGTGTTTTGGTCCTTTTAGGTGCTTCTAGTGATATGCAGAGTCAAAAAGACCTAATGGGACATGTTTAGGCCCAAACTAGATGAATTTGGCTAAACTTTGATCCTTTGGGTAAGGCATGTACTTGAACTGAATTTGGACACCCTATACAAGTTTGAGATAAGAATTTGGAGTGTTGTGGTCATTTTAGGTGCTTCTAGTGCCATGAGGAGTAAAATGACCCATTGGGACGTGTTTAGGCCCAAACTTGATGAACTTGGCTAAACTCGGATCTGTTGGGTATGGCCTGTACTCGAACTGATTTTTGACTCCCAATATATATTTGGGATAAGAGTTTTGAGTGTTGTGGTCATTTTAGGTGCTTCTAGGGCCATGCTGAGTCAAAAGACCCAATGAGACTTGTTTAGGCCCAAACTTGACGAACTTGGCTAAACTTGGATCTTTTGGACAAGGAACGTACTCGAACTAAATTTTGACACCCAATACACATTTGGGATAATAACTTGGAGGTTTTTGATAATTTTAGGTGCTTCTAGTGCCTTATTGAGTCAAAAAGACCGAATAAGACGTGTATAGGCCCTAAGTAGATGAACTTGTCTTAACTTAGATCTTTTGGGTATGCCATGTACTCGAATTGACTTTTGACATCATTACACATTTTGGATAAGGGTTTGGAGTGTTGTGGTCCTTTTAGCTACTTCTAGTGACATGCGGAATAAAAAAGAGCCAATGGGATGTGTTTTTTAGACCTAAACTAAACGAACTTGGCTAAACTTGGATCTTTGGGCATGACATGTACTGAAACTGACTTTGATAATGAATACATGTTTGGGATAAGAATTTTGATGTTTTGGTCATTTTAGGTACTTCAGTGTCGTATGGAGTAAAAAAACACAATGGTTCGTGCATAGGCCCAAACTAGATAAACTTGACTAAACTTGGATCTTTTGGGTATGGCACGTACTAGAATTGAATTTTGACTCCCATTACACATTGGAAAAAGAGATTGGAGTGTTGTGGTCATTTTAGGTCCTTCTAGTGCCATGCGGAGTCAAAAACACCCAATGGGTTGTGTTTAGGCCCAAACTAAATGAACTTGGCTAAACTTGGATCTTTTGGGCATGACATGTACTTGAACAGACTTTTGACACCCAATACACATTTTGGATTATAATTTGGAGTGTTGTGGTCATTTTAGGTGTTTGTAGTGCCATACGGAGTCAAAAAAACGCAATGGGACGTGTATAGGTCCAAACTAAATGAATTTGGCTAAACTTCGATCTTTTGGGCATGGCATGTACTCGAACTGACTTTTGACATCCAATACATGTGTTGGATAATATTTTGGAGTGTTGAGGTCCTTTTTTGTGCTTCTAGTGATATGCAAAGTCAAAAAGACCAATGGGATGCGTTTAGGCCCAAACTAAATGAATTTGGCTAAACTTGGATCTTTTGGGTTAGGCATGTACTCGAATTGAATTTGGACACCGTATACACGTTTGAGATAAGTGTTTGGAGTGTTGTGGTCATTTTAGGTGCTTCTAGTGCCATGCGGAGGCAAAAGACCCAATGGGACGTGTTTAGGCCCAAACTAGACGAACTTGGATAAACTTGGATCTTTTGGGCAAGGAATGTACTCGAACTAAATTTTGACACCTAATACTTATTTAGGATAAGAAATTGGAGTTTTGGATCATTTTAGATGCTTCTAGTGCCTTATTGAGTCAAAAAGACCCAATGAGACATGTATAGGCCCAAACTAGATCAACTTCGGTAAACTTGGATCTTTTGGGTATGACATGTACTCGAACTAACTTTTAACACCCAATACACATTTTGGATAAGAGTTTGGAGTGCTGTGGTCCTTTTAGTTGCTTCTAGTGACATGAAGAATCAAAAAGGCCCAAGGGGATGTGTTCAGACCTAAACTAAACGAACTAGGCTAAACTTGGATCTTTGGGCACGACATGTACTCGAACTAATTTTTGACACCCAATACACGTTTGGGATAAGAATTTGGAGTGTTGTGGTTATTTTAGGTGCTTCTAGACTTCTAGTGTAATATAGAATAAAAAAAACACAATGGGACGTGTATAGGCCCAAAATAGATGAACTTGGCTAAACTTGGATCTTTTGGGCATGACATGTACTCGAACTGACTTTTGACACCCAATACACATTTGAGAGTTTCGAGTGTTGTGGTCATTTTAGGTGTTCCTAGTGCCATGTGGAGTCAAAAAGTCCCAATGGGATGTGTTTGTGCCCAAACTAGATGAACTTGGCTAAACGTAGGTCTTTTGGGCATGACATGTACTGGAACTGACTTTTGACACTCAATACACGTTTGTTTTTAAGCAAAAAAATGTATAAGCCCCAAAATACAAACAAATATACATGGGGCATACCCCAGGATATACAAAGCTACAAAGCCAAAAAAGAGATAAGCCTAGCTAGCTAAAGAGCCAAACAACTCTAAACGTAAAAAAAATAAGCTAACTAAATCTCAACCCATTACAAAAACTAACCAAACTCCTCAATACAAAGAAGGAAATTAACGCATTCAGCCCCTAAGGAGGCTCAAAAATCAAAAGGTTTAGATCCCAAGCAGCTTGGAGAGACAGGTTCAACTCTGAGGCAAGAACACCCCTAAGCAAACAAAGCATATTCCTAATGAAGCCCGAGATAACCTTGATCAAAACAGCACTATCCCTGCTTTTCCCTTGAAGATTCTGAGGTTCCTCTCCCTTTAAATATGGTAGATAAATGCTATGAACAGAAGCTTCAGAATGGAGCTAACAAGGGAAATACATTTGTCCTGAACTAGGAGCCAAGAGATCCATTGACACCAGTTGGAGTGGGGGCTGCTCAAACTCCATTTAGCTAGAAGAGTGTCCCAAATTGACCTTGTGGATTTGCATCCCACAAAAAGGTGCTCAGCTGACTCACACCCATCCACACAAAATAGACATGAAGGGAAAATAGATGTAGGCATGGACCAATGTTCCATTCTATCCTTAGTCAGCAACTTTCCTTTAATAGCCACCCAGGAGAGGAAGAGAAACCTGGGCACATGGCGATTGAACCAAATCAGCTTAGCCAACCTCACACACTCCCTATCTGGAGCAAGGGCTTTATAGGTATCTTTAACTGAGAAAAGCCCTTTATTGCCCCAAGAATCCCTCACTAGAGCCTTGGGAGGGGCATAAGGGTATCTCTAATGTCCATAGGCTCAGAAGTGTTTTGAAAGGGCCACTTCCAGCACCCATTTTGAATCACCTTACTCACTGTAGACTCAATCTCCCACCCTGTACCAAAGGGTGCCATTGATCAGTAAGAAGCCTCACAGACTCCCCATTGTCAACAGTAACTTTGCAGAAGGGAGAGAATTTATCCCTTAATTTTAGAATCTTTCTCCAAACCCAAAAGTAATCAGAAGGAATATGAGTGATAAAAATGGAGCTCTTTTTCACTAAAAAGGTGAAGCACCAATCCTTCCACAAGGAATAGCAATCATTTGAGATTAAGAACCAAATGTGCCTTGCCACTGAAACTTCATTGGACAGAATCAAGTCTTTTAAACCAAGACCCCCCTGAGATTTAGGGAAGCAAAGATCCTCCCAAGATACTTACCCCAGATTGCTTGATCTCATTAGCATTCCAAAGATAGTTCCTAAGGGCTGCTTGGACGAATGTAATGACCTTCTTGGGGATAATAAACAACCCACACCAGAATTGAAACATAGTTGTCAACACTGACTTGATCAATTCAAGCCTCCTAACAAAAGATAAATATTTTGTTTCCCAAGATCTGATTCTGGCCACAATACTCTCAACCAAGGAGTCACAGTCAGTCTTTCCCAACTTAGAAGTAATGAGGTGGGAACTCCCAAGTATCTCATAGGCAAAGAACCCATGGTTAAAGGCATAATCTCCAAAATATGTTGTTGGACAGTATCAGACACCCCTGAGAAGAAGATCTAGCCCTTAAGAAGATTAGGCTGAAGCCTAGATAAGGCTTCAAAGAGAAAGAGACCCTCCTTAATAATTTGGACTGGTTTCATATTTCCATTACAAAAAATGAAAAGAGCATCCGCAAAGCAAAGATTAACTATATTAAGCTCTTTGCACCTCTAATGGAACTCAAAGTTTCTCTGTCAGTAAGAGACTGGCACAATCCTTGCAAGATACATGTGGTTGCCTAATTTGAGTTACAATGAGATATACTTAGACTAAGCCAACCAGTGGGGTGCATGGACCATGGGGTATGATGCTCGATAATGGTGGCTCGTGGATTGTGGCGTGAGAGGTCATCGAATGTGGTTGATGCTTGTGGTTGCAATGGATAGGAGAAGATAAATGTGGTGGCTAGAGTTTATTCGAAAGAGGAGAAGGGCACAATCGTGAGGTCATTAGATATTTTAAGGAGTTTAGGATCCGTTTGGTATAAGATTGTGAGTAAATAATTTCCAGAATAAGATTGTTGGAATATGATTGTGGGAAAGTATATGTCCGAAAAGTTGAGATTATTTTTTATAATAATTTTAAATGTAATGATATTATGGTGATAATGTTAAATGCTTTATTTATTTTGATGGAATATGTAAGGGAATAATGCTATATTAATTTTTGAATTTTCCCTTTGGCTCTTAGAAAGGAGCATGTTATAGTGGAAACAAAATCTTTAAAATTAGGATATATTAGGAAAAATGTAAATTGAAAAATAACACGAAAAAAAAATCAGAATTTAAACTGGAAGAAAAACTATACAAATTTAGCCAAATTACCTAACAAATCTCATTAAGTTGGGAGAAATATGCACACTTAAAACCCAAATCTGGAGTTTTTGGATTAAAGCAAATAAAAAAAGTTAAAACCAACCCAACACAAACCCTCTACCTCCCTCCTTCTCCTTCAGCAAGATCATCACACCATCAAGTTATGGTTGTCTTTAATAGAGGAGCTATAAAGACAAATGGGATGAAAACAGAGGGATAGTGCGTGTGATGGGAAGGCATATCAACCCCACCCCCCCAAGTGAAGAGAATCTTTGGGACCTTGAAGCCAATGAATGACTCTTGATTTTTAGTCATATTACCATTACAAGGTCTCAATTTCAGTAATTACTCATCACTGTCTTCTCCATTAATGTCCACGGATGAAGTGTCTCTAAATTCCTCGTCGAATTTAGGTGCCTGAGACTGGGCATCGTAGATCTGCACCATCATCGGCCGCCTCTGTGATCTGAACTGGTATATTTTTCCTGGTGGGTTTGAACTTTGGTTGAGGGAGAAATTAGATCTAAATTTTGGAGAGCAAAAATATTTTTTCAGTCTAAACTAGTCTAGGAAATGAGAGAGAGAGAGAGAGATGTATACAGGGAGAGCTAACCATTTTTACGATAGTGATGGTGGGAGGAAGATGAAGTGAATGAAGTGAGGAGGATGATAGTTTAAGAAATATGAAGAATAATAAATGTTAAGGATGCAGGGAATGAGGATACCCCTAAATTTAGAGAGGTATCAAGATACCTTCATAGAAGTGTATCTTCACTTTCCAAGAATATCAAAACTCTTCATAACTTTCACACCAAACAAGGTAACCTCTTACATTACTTCACTTTCCAGGCATCCGAGCAAACTTACACCTACACCAAACGAACCCTTAGAGTTTTGTTTAGTATATATAAAGATAAAAGTTTTGGTACATTCAGTTCGAACAGATTACTTTTTTAGGAAAAGAAAATAAAATTGAAAATACTATTATTGAACTTCACCAAATCGAGCTGAACCACTAAAACTAAATAAATCAATAACCGAGTCGGTTCAGTTTGGTTCAGTCTGGCTAATCAGTTCCTTGCACGCTTTAAAGCCAATCCATTAACTACTTACTATATAGCACATATTTGAGCTATAATATCACAGTTCTTAGCAATTAAGAGTATGTCCAACTCGGCTTTAGAACTACTTCACCAAACCTCTTTTAGAGATTTGAGTTAAGCATAAGATGATCTTCAGTAAGGACCCATCTGACTGGTGTTACTTGTCATTAAGTTCTTTTTATTCTCTATGTGTAGGATATTAGCTCATCCACACAAGATACGTGTGTTACTTGTCATTAAGTTCTTTTGGATCACGTTATTGTCGAATAACTCATGTTGAAACAGAACTTTCTCTTTGTTATTATTGATGAAATGTCTTAACCAGCCACTAATGATAGCTCACATTATAACTTTCTAAAAATCTATCTTGTAGTAGTTGTTGTAAATTCCAATGGGATTCGTTTAGGCCTAAACTAAACAAACTTCGCTAAACTTGGATCTTTTAGGTATGGCATGTACTCGAACTGACTTTTAACACTCAATACACATTTGGGAAAAGAATTTGGAGTATTGTGGTTATTTTAGGTGCTTCTAGTATCATACAGAGTGAAAAAACACAATGGGACGTATATAGGCCCAAACTAGATGAACTTGGCTAAACTTAGATCTTTTGGGTATAGCATGTACTCGAACTGACTTTTAACACCCAATACACATTTAGGGTAAGAGTTTGGAGTTCTGTGGTCATTTTAGGTGTTTCTAGTGCCATACGAAGTCAAAAGACCCAATTGGACGTGTTTAGGCCTAAACTAGATGAACTTGGTTAAACATGGATCTTTTGGGCATGGAAAGTACTCGGACTGACTTTTGACACTCAATACACATTTGGGACAAGAATTTGGAGTGTTGCGATCATTTTAGATGCTTCTAGTGCCATATTGAGTCAAAAAGACCAATTGGGACGTGTATAGGCCCAAACTATATAAACTTGGATCTTTTGGGCATGACATGTACTCAAACTGACTTTTGACACCTAATACACATTTTGGATAAGAGTTTGGAGTGTTGTGGTCAATTAAGGTGCTTCTAGTGCCATCTGGAGTAAATAAGACCCAATGCGACCTATTTTGCCCAAACTAGACGAATTTGGCTAAACTTGGTTCTTTTGGACATGGCATGTACTAGAATTGACTTTTGACACCCAATACACGTTTGGGATAAGTATTTGGATTTTTGTTTCTATTTAAGGTGCTTCTAATGCCATACCAAGTCAAAAAGACCCAATGGGATATGTTTAGACCCAAACTAGAGGAACTGGGCTAAACTTGGATCTTTTGGGCATGACATGTACTCGAACTGACTTATGACACCCAATACATGTTTTGGATAATATTTCAGAGTGTTGTGGTCCTTTTTGGTGCATCTAGTGATATACAGAGTCAAAAAGACCAAATAGGACATGTTTAGGGCCAAATTAGATGAATTTGGCTAAACTTGGATCTTTTGGGCAAGACATGTACTCGAACTGACTTTGGACACCCTATAAAGTTTGAGATAAGAATTTAGAGTGTTGTGTTCATTTTAGGTGCTTCTAGTTCCATGAGAAGTCAAAAGATCCTTTGGGATGTGTTTAGGCTCAAACTAGATGAACTTGGCTAAACTTGGATCTCTTTGGCATGACATGTACTCAAACTGATTTTTGACACCCAATACATATTTGGGATAATATTTTGGAGTGTGTTGGGCATTTTAGGTGCTTCTAGTGCCAGTGGAGTCAAAAGACCCAATGGGACATGTTTAGGCCCAAAGTAGATGAACGGCTAAACTTGGATCTTTTGGGCAAAGAATGTACTTGAACTAAATTTTGACACCCAATAAATATTTGGGATAAGAATTTGGAGTTTCATGATTATTATTTTAGGTACTTCTAGTGCCTTATTGAGTCAAAAGACCCAATGAGACGTGTATAGGCTCAAACTAGATGAACTTGGCTAAACTTGGATCTTTTGGGTATGGCATGTACTCGAACTAAATTTTGACACACGATACACATTTTGGATAAGAGTTTGGAGTGTTGTTGTCTTTTTAGGTTCTTCTAGTGACATGCGGAATGAAAAAACCCCAATGGGATGTGTTTTGACCCAAACTAAATGAACTTGGCTACACATGGATCTTTGGACATGGCATGTACTCGAACTAACTTTTGACACACAATACATGTTTAGGAGAAGAACTTGGAGTGTTATGGTTGTTTTAGGTGCTTCTAGTGCCATACAGAGTCAAAAAGACACAATGTGACGTGTATAGGCCCAAACTAGATGAATTATGCTAAACTTAGATATTTTGGGCATGACATGTACTCGAACCGACTTTTTGAAACCCAATACACATTTGGGTGTTTGGATTGTTGTGGTCATTTTATGTGTTCCTAATGCCATGCGGAGTCAAAAGACCCAATGGGACGTGTTTAGGCCCAAATTAGATGAACTTGGCCAAAGGGCATGACATGTACTCTAACAGACTTTCGACTCTCAATAAATGTTGGGGATAAGAAATTGGAGTGTTGTGATTGTTTTAGATGTTTCTAGTGCCATATTGAGTCAAAAAAACCCAATTGGACGTGTACAGGCCCAAACTAGATAAACTAGGCTAAACTTGGATCTTTTGGACATGGCATGTACTCGAACTGACTTTTGACAATCAATACATGTTTTAGATAAATGTTTGGAGTGTTGTGATCTTTTTATATGCTTCTAGTACCATCTGGAGTCAAAAATACGAATGGGTCTTGGGAAGCAAAGTAAAGGATGCCACAAAGAACCTCCATTATTAAAATAAATAAGGAAAAATAGGGTCCCCTTGTCTGATCCCCTTGGCCTCTTTAAAGAACCCTTTCAGTTCACCATTGATATTGATAGAGAAAGAGGGGTAGAAATACTCCATAACACACTTAGTGAGATTTTCTAGGAACCCCAAGCAATCGAGGATCATGCCAATAAGATGCCAATTCACAGAATCATAGGCCTTCTTCAAATCAATTTTTAGGACACACCTTGGGCTATTTTCTATGATAGCTTCTAACAATATCTTGGGATAAGAAAATGTTATCAGCAATTCTTCTTCCCGGAACAAAGGCATTTTGGTTCAGGCTGATTAGATCTGGGAGAACCAGCTTCAACTTATCTATCAAAAGCTTAGTAATACATTTATAGATAACATTACAACAAGAAATAGGCCTAAAATCACTAACCCTAGAGGGGTTAGGGACCTTAGGGATAAGGGAAACAGTAGTAGTGTTGACCTGCTTTAATAAAGATTGGGAGCCAAAGAACTCCAAAACAGCCTCAATAACCTCCTCTTCAATGATATGCCACGCTCTTTTGAAGAAGCCATTTGAAAAACCATCTTGACCCAGATCTTTAGAGCTATTAAAGCTCAAAATCACCTATTTTATCTCCTCTCTGATGATAGGCTGGTTGAGTAGCTCAAGCTGATGCAAACCAAGCTTTTTAGGTAGTCATGTTTATCTTTCATTTGTTAAATGTTATAATTGTAGTTGGATAGAACAACTTGAATAGGAATGAAATTATTTTAAACTAGAAATTGCATACTCTGAGATAACAATAAAGGGAAATTACAAACTCTAAAATGAGAAAAGTATAACAACAAAAAGGAAACGGTAGAGGCTTGCAAAGTAATCACCTAAAGATGAATTTCACCATCCACGAATTTCTTAGAGAGTATGTTGAATGTCTCTATAGGATACAACTACCAAGATTGAAGACTTAACAAACAAATGCTTCAATCTCTACAGAACTCAAAACTGTATTCTTTCTCCAAACACACGAACCCTATGTATAGTAAGCAAAAAAAATAACAGTCATACCCCTCTATATGGTTTACACTGACTTATATACAGGACGGTAGCAGTTCTCTGTATAGAAAACTGCCCGCTTCTCCCAAAGAAATGAGGCAAACAGTTTCCCTACAGTGCAAACTGGCCACACACCTCATGAGTAGTTGAGAGACAATAATTTCAACCTCTTAATTGCTCTGTAATTACATAATAAAAACATTTGGAAAAAATTAGAGCTTCATCTGGATCGGACCAAACCGAACTGAAGTGAACCAAATCAGGTCAAGTCAGGTCGTGCCTAGTCGAGCTTAGCCATCCGACCAGATGGACGATAGTGGTGGGTGAGTTACTTGTGTGACACCTAAGTCCTCAATCCCTGACAAAATGTAGAGTGCCCTTGGGGACATGCCCCAAGGCTAGTGTAGGGACATATAAACCACACTTCCATATTTTGGCTAAGCAATGTGAGATTTTGGCTTCTCTGCTACCCACTACTTATTCTTTATTTTCATTCACACACTTAGCTTTACTCTCATAAAGCTCCAAAGCCCCAACAATCTCTCAAATAAATTAAAATGCCCTAAGACGGCAGACATCAGCAAAAAGAAGCATATGTGCTTTACAGTAGGAGATGTGTCTTTTAGACTTAAACTTACCTTAGTGATGATTTATCATATTTACTCTAAAGAACAGTGAATAACATTCTTGAACTATCCTTCCTCTAAAGTAAATCAAGACAATAAATCTCACACACAACTTATCTTAATACGTTCGAGTTTATACATTTTTTTCATTTTGGTTCTGAATATATCATGTTTCCATTAGAGCTTTACAGAGATTGAGCCTTGAAATCTCTCACAGAAGCAACCCCACTTACATCCCCATATAGGTGACAGTGATTAAGAGTACTCTGTCTATACTCCTCTTACAAGTAAACTATCAGCATCATTAAATACTAAGTATGTACACCCTTCAATATCTACAGACAACACACTTACGTTGCATCATAGCAAGGGGAAGAAGACAAAGTTTCTTTGTGTGTTATTGTGAATCATTCTTGTAGTTTGCCTATTGAACCTAGATCTTGGGATCTCTAGTCAACTAGGTTAGTTACCACATGTATGATTCATTAAATAGGCTTTAATCCCATTCCCCTATATGTCATCTTGACAAGCTCTTTAGATAATTCTTTTATTAAAGGATCTGCCAGATTTTCCTTTGACCTATGAAATCAAAGAAACCACACTAGTGGAGAGCAACTGCTTAATGGTACATTTGATGTGTCTAGACTTACCATTATACACATTATTTTTTGGTCTAAAGGTAATAGCCATATTGTCAAAATGTACGCATATGAATGACATAGGCTTTGGCTATATTGGAATGTCATGTAGAAAATTTTTGAGCCATTTGGCTTCTTCACCAGCCTTATCCAATACTATGAATTTTGATTCCGTAGCCCAACGAGCTACATAAGTTTACTTTGTGTACTCCAAGATATAGCTCCACCACCTAGGGTAAAAATATTTCCACTCATGGATTTAGTTTCTAGACTATATGATATTTAGTTAGCATCACTAAATCCTTACAGCACATGTGGGTACATCATATAGTGAAACCCATGTCAATGGTGTACTTTAAGTAAATGATAACCTAAACTAACACATCCCAATAATCACATCCATGATTACTCGCATATCTCACAAGCCTTTTTACTGAATAGGCTATGTCAGGCCTTTTGCAATTCATGATCTATATCAAGCTAACAATTATTTGCGAGTACTCCAATTGAGATACTCCAACTCCATCATTCTTTCTCAACTTACAGTTTGAGTTGAATGGATTTACAGCTAGTTTACTTTCAAATTGGCTGAACTTCTTTAAGATATTTTCTACATAATAAGATTGGGTAAGGATATATTCATCAGAAGTCATTTGACTTGAATTCCAAGAATGACATGTGCTAAACCTAAGCCTTTCATGTCAAATTTAGAACTCAACATATTATTGGCAGAAGATAGTATATCCTTATATGTTCTCATTATGAGCATATCATCTACATGTATGCATACTATGACAAACATATCACTATTACCTTTAGTGTAGACACATTTGCTGCAATTTATTGTGAAACTATTTGGTAGCATAGTGTGATCAAATTTTTCATGTCACTGCTTTAGAGCTTATTTCAACTCATAAAGAGATTTGACAAGCTTACAAACATTTCGTTCTTGGCCCTTAACCACGAACACTGCAGGTTGTTCCATGTAGATTTCTTCATCTAGTTCTTCATTCAAGAAGGTAATCTTAACATCCATTTGGTGTATTTCCAAATTATATATAGTTGCAATCGCAATCATCATTCTAATAGAAGTGATCCTCGTCACTACAGAGTAGGAATCAAATAAATCTATACTACCTTCCTTCTGTCGTAACCCTTAGCTACCAAATGAGCTTTTTACTTGTCAATCGTACCATCAGCTCTAAGTTTTCTTTTGAAAATCCATTTAAAGCCCATGGGTTTATTCCTTGGTGGGAGATCAACCAACATCCAAGTATTATTTTGTGAAGAGGATTCAATCTTGCAATCAATGGCCTACTTCCAAAATGGAGCTTCGGGATTTTGACATTGTCACTTTGTAGGTTTGAGGTTCAGTTTCCGTCAAGTTTGTTAGAAACTCTCATCTAAATGAAGTACTTGTTCTAGCTCGTTTGCTTTTTCTAGGCACTGGTTCAGATTCTTCATCAATTCTAAGCTCTATATAAACTTTCTACTATTCACCATGTCAATCAGAGTTTTATTTTTCCTTTCAGCCACCCCATTTTATTGAAGCGTGTAAGGTGTAGTAGTCTGTTGCATTATGCCATCATGAGCACAAAATTTAGATAGCATGGTGGAGTCATATTCTCCACCTTATCTTCTTTCCAAGTTAATTTTCAACTTCAGACTTGTGTGTCTTAAACATATCATATTTTGAATGCAACAAGTAGATATAATAGAATTTGCTATGATCAAATAAATGTTACAAAATATTTTATGCCTCTGATACTTGGTTAAAATTTCATATACATAAATCACTATGTATTAGTACTTTCTACAGGTTTAAATGATTTTTTAGTGAATTTGGATTCAACACATAGTTCACATTTACTTCCTTTTTCTATGTCAAATTTTGGTAATAAACTTAAGTTTTCATCCTTTGCATATATTTAGTAGTGTAGATACAAAGACGGCATGGGCTCTGTCATTTAGTCCAGCTGGTGTTTAGAAAAGGAAGAAAGGCTCGTGCACTTAGAGGTTAGTTATCCAAGTAGCGTTAGCGCTTTCCCGGTGGTCCCTGCTACTGCTTTTGCTCAACACGCATCCCTATTAAAAGCTGAAACCCTAATTTGGAGGTCCATATATAGCAAGTACATTTTACAAGGAAAGGAGCTAACACCTTTGCTGAAAAATTAGGGAACATTTTGTAGAGAAGAAAGGGAAGGAAAAGGAAAGAAAAGGGAAGCAAGGACGTGAGGAAGAAGACAAAAGGGGGACGATATTCGTTTATTCTCCACTCTATTTTCATGTTTTCCTTTCTTTAATTTGATGTATCTTCTTCTTTAGCTTTACTTTTGTAAGTTTGACAATGGTGATGGTTGTAATCAAATTTGTTCCTAAGCTCGATATGAGCTTAATGAAGTCCAATTTTCCCATTTCTTAATAGCATTTCATTCAAGGTTACTTAATGCTCCTTCTTATTATTGATTAGCCATCCTTAGTAAGATAAAAAAAATGGATTAATTACTGGAAAGGCTTAATTCAATGGAATTAGCTTGAACAATACTTGATGGAAGTAAGTGATGCACTCAAAACACCTAGATCTTTAGAAGATGCCTTAAGGATGAGGTTATTTCCTTACTCATTAAGGGATAGAGCTAGAGCTTGGCTAAATTCTTTGATGAAGTACTTGCCACCTAAAAATAATGCAAAATTAAGAAATGAGATTACCTTTTTTCATCATGGGAAAGATTTAAGGAGATGCTAAGAAAATACCCTTATCATGGAATTTCGCATTACATCCAGATGGAAACTTTTTATAATGGGCTGAATTCTTCTACAAGATTGATGTTGATACTTCAGAAAGTGGAGCCATTTTGTGTAAATGTGGCTTATGAGATTTTAGTTAGAATAGGAAGCAACAACTACCAATGGCCAACTTTTAGAGTAGCGCACCAACTAAGAGAGTTATAGGGATACAAGATTTAGATGCTATGATAGCTTTAATAGCTCATGTATCTTCATTAACCAACATGATCAAGAATCTAAGTATGGCATCTACAGCAACTCAAAATCAAAACCAAAGAATGCAACAATATGTAAACCAAATGGTAGAGGTGTCTTGTGTTTATTGCGGTGGATACCATTTGTTTGAAAGTTACCCAGGAAATCCAACTTCAGTCAACTATATGGAGAATTTTAAAAGAAATAATAGCAATAACAACCCTTACTTCAACACCTGTAACCCTATCTGGAGGTAACACAATAATTTATCCTAGAGTAATCAAGGTACAGGGCCAATAAACTCACAAAGTAGACCAACTTATCCTCTTGGTTTTGCACAGCAAGATCAAGCACAAAGCTAACACCAATAGAGTAGCCTGGAACATTAGAGAGCCTTTTGAAAGAATACATAGCGAAGAATGATTCAGTGATCCAGAACCAATTTATAATGATTCAGAGTCAGGTAGTGTCTCTCACGAACTTGGAAAATAAAGTAGGACAATTGGCCAATGCCTTGAATGCTTGACATCGGGGCACTTTGCCTAGCAATACACTGAATATCCTAGAAAAGGGAAAGGAACATTACAAGGCAATACACTTGAGAAGTGGTAAGGTGGCAGCCCAACTAAGTGATAGACCAGAGATGAAACCAAAAAATAGAGACAAAGAAGCAGGCCAACCAAAAGTTGTAGAAGAGTAGCACCTAAGCCTGCAGAACAAACATTAGAAGAAAGAGTGGCAAAACCATACCTTTGGTAGAAGCCTTACAGTAGGTTCCAAACTATGTCAAGTTTATGAAAGACATATTAACCATAAGGAGAAGGCTAGGAGAATTTGAGACTGTAGCTTTGACACATGAATGTACCGTGATCCTACAAAACAAGATTCCACCAAATCTTAAAGATCCTAGAAGTTTTACCATTCCTTGTACACTTGGCAAAATAATTTGGAAGAGCTCTATGTGACTTGGGAGAAGGTATCAACCAAATGTCATCGTCCATATTTAGAAAGTCAGGAATAGGATAAGCTAGGCCAACAACTATCACTTTACAGCTAGCTGATAGATCCTATGTGTATAAAGAAGATAAAAGAAAAGATGTATTTGTGAAAGTATACAAGTTTATATTCCTAGTAGATTTATAATTCTAGACTATGAAGTAGACTGGGAAGTGCCTGTAATTCTAGGAAGGTCCTTTTTGGTCACTGGCAGGACACACATAGATATGCAAAAAGGAGAACTCACCATGAGGGTCAATGATCAATAGATTACCTTCAATGTCTTTAATGCAATGAAGTATCTAGATGAAGATAGAAGAATGTGCAACTATATTTGTTATGGATACTATAATCATGGAGAAGTTGTGCACAAGCTGTAGCAAGGTAGCCCATCCAGAGCTAACCTTTGAGCCATAAGGAGAAGATAACAGTGATGAGGAAGAGGTGGAAGTCACATGGTTGGATGATAAACAGTCTTTTCTAAAGTTTGGGAAACAAATTTAGTTGTTGCAGCTATCTGAAAAGAAATTCAAGCCATCATTACCATCCATTGAATCACAACATTTACAGGAGCTTAAACTTTTGTCTGCCCACTTGAAGTATGCTTATCTTGGTGAGGACAATACTTTACCAATTATCATTTCTTCTTCTTTGAGCAGGTGACTGATATAAAGAGAGCTATTTAATGGGAGATGACTGATATAAACGATATAATATAAGCCCATCTATAAGCATGCATAAAATATTACTTGAAGAGGGAAGTGGCGGCCTCATTGAGTAGCAAAGGAGGTTGAACCCCATCATGAAGGAGGTTGTAAAAAAAGAGATTATCAAATGGTTGGATGCAGGGATCATTTATCATATTTTAGATAGTGCTTGGGTTAGTCTTGTTTAATGTGTGCCCAAGAAAGGAGGAGTGATTGTTATAGCAAATGAAAAAAATGAGTTAATTCAAACAAGGACAGTGACTAGTTAGAGGGTGTGCATGGATTACAGGAAATTGAACATGGTCACCAGAAAAGACCATTTCCCTCTACCTTTTATTAACCAAATGTTGGACAAACTCGTTGGCAAGGAGTACTATTATTTCATGGATGGGTACTCAGGCTATAATCAAATATCTATAGCACTAGAGGACCATGAGAAAACCACTTGTCCCTATGTGACCTTTTCTTTCAAGAGAAAGTCATTTGGACTCTACGATGCTCTAGCAACATTTCAAAGATTTATGATCGCCATTTTAAGAGACATGGTGGAACAAACACTTGAGGTATATATGGATGATTTTTCAGTTTTTGGTAAATCATATTTAGAATGATTATCTAACCTTGAGAGAGTCTTGGAGAGAAGTGAAGAAACCAATTTAGTTTTGAATTGGGAAAAGTGTCATTTTATGGTGTAAGAAGCAACTTTCCTAGGTCGTAGAGTGTCTATAAATGTATTGAAGTAGATAAAACAAAAATTTAAGTAATTGAAAAACTCTCATCCCCCACTTTAGTAAAAGGCATTAGAAGTTTTTTAGGACTGCTGGGTTTTATAGAAGGTTTATCAAAGATTTTTCCATTTTATCTAGACCTTTACGCATGTTACTTGAAAACAATAAAGCTTTTCAATTTATTGAGGATTGTAGACATGATTTTATCGCATTGAAAAAGACTTTAGTCTCAGTACCTATCATTGTAGCACCTAATTGGGAATTACCTTTTGAACTAATCTATGATGCAAGTGACTATGCAATAGGAGCTGTCTTGGGAAAAAGAAAAGGTAAAATTTTTCATTCAATTTAATATGCTAGTAGGACACTTACACATGCACAGTTGAATTACACTACCACTGAAAAAGAGTTATTAGTTTATGTGTTTTCCTTTGATAAATTTAGAGCTTATCTTATAGGCACCAACGTTACTGTGTATACTAACAATTATGCTATTAAGTAATTGATTTCAAAGAAAGATGTAAAGCCTAGGTTGATCAGGTGGAACTTAGTACTCCACGAATTTGTCCTTGAAATCAAGGACATAAAAGGTACAGAGAACCAAGAAGTAGACCATTTATCAAGACTAGAAACTGGGAAAGATGTTACAGCAAACCTGGCCATTATAGTAACTTTTTCTAGATGAGCAACTCTTAGCAATTTCACAACTGGAAGCTCATTGGTATGCAGCCATAGTGAATTACCTAGCAAGTGGAGTGCTACCTCCTGAACTCAATTCACAATAAATTAAAAAAAAGTTCTCAACAAGCCAAGACTTACTACTGGAATTACCCTTATCTCTACAAACAAGGTTCTGACCAAATCTTTAGAAGACGTGTCCTTGAAGAGGAAATCCAAAGCATATTGTAGCAATGCCACTCTTCCCCCTGTGGAGGGCATTTTGGAGGCCTAAGGATAGTTGCTAAGGTGCTTCATTCTGGTTATTATTTGCCTTCCATTTTCAAGGATGCTCATGAAGTGCCAAAATGTTGTGATAGATATCAAAGGGCTGGGAACATATCACAAAGGCAAGAGATACCCCTTAACAGTATTTTGGAGGTTGAACTTTTTTATGTATGGGGATAGACTTCATGGGAGAATTCCCACTTTTGCTTGGAAATTTGTACATCCTTATATAAGAATACTATGTTTCTAAGTAGATAGAAGCTTCTGCCTTGGCAACAAATGATGCAAAAGTAGTAGTCAATTTCTTCCATAGGAATATTTTACAAGGTTTGGAACCCCTAAAGCTATTATCAGTGATGAAGGAACCCATTTTTTCAATAGGCTTTTTAAAGGAGTTTTGACCAAATATGGAGTGAAGCACAAGGTTGCTACAACATACCTTGCCCATACCAGCGGGCAAGTGGAGCTATGAAATAGAGAAATCAAAAGAATATTGGAAAATGTTGTCAATCCCAACAGGAAACATTGGTCTCTCAGGCTTGATGATGCATTATAGGCCTATAGAACAGCATTCAAGACTCCTTTGAGAATGTCTCCATATAGGCTAGTATTTGGCAAAGCTTGTCACTTGTCATTGGAGCTAAGCACAAAGCTTTTTAGGCTATTAAGAATCTGAACTTAGATTTGCCAGCCGCTGGAGAAAATAGGGACTTGCAGTTGAATGAGTTGGATGAGTTCAAGTTGTTTTCATATGAGAGTGCAAGGCTTAATAAAGAGAAAACCAAAAAATGGCATGACAAACTAATTGTAGCCCGAGAGCTAAAACCAGGAGTCCAAGTCCTACTATTTAATTCAAGGCTCAAGCTATTTCCTGGAAGGTTGAAATCAAGGTGGTCTGGCCCATTTAAATTGGCCAAAGTGTATCCATATGGAGTCGTTGACTGATGAAAAGATTGGAAGAGAATTCCAGGTTAACGGGCAAAGGGTAAAACAATATTGGGGCAGTGAGGTAGATAGAATGAAGATCTCATCCCAACTCAAAGACTCGTGAAAAAGAAGCCCAAGTCAGGCTAAGGACTTCAACCTAAGCACTTATAGGAGGCAACCTAGGGAGATTCTATTTTGAATTCATTCCCATTTCAGTTTAATTTTGTTTTCAATATATTTATTTCCTTATTTTCCTCATTAATAACGAATATTCTTCATTGATAGGTGTATTCTCATTTGATTTAAAAATATCCTAACTGAGGAAAGATCTTTTTTGAATTGTTATCGCAGGAAAATACAATCGTATACCCTGCCGAAAGGACAATATTTGTATGCAAAAAGGTATGTTGGGAATTTATTGGTGCATCCCTACGAAATGAAAGTTACAGCATACAAGTGTCAGCTCAGCTAAAATATCTCAAGATATTCGCGCCCTAAATAACAAATTGCAGGAATCTCGCCAAAATTTGAATTTCCACCTACAAAGCATCCCTATTTTAAAATTTTTAAGCTGCATCAGCAGTGAAAAAAACACATGGCAAGCTAGGGAAGAGTTGCGTAGGCTTTGAATTCAAAATCCCCAAACCATACTGAGCACGCAACCTCTTTGAAGAGCAAAAACTTTCTTCTTCCACTTTCATTTGAAACCCTCTATTTTTTTTAAACCCTAAAATTTCATTTCCATCCTTCAAAAGCACTTCTTCCCTTTCATAAAAGAAAAAAAAAAGATGAAGACCAAGGGAAACCCAAAGAAGTTTGTCGCCACTGAGAAGTATGTGAATGAAGAAGAAGAGAAGCAGTATGAGGAAGAAATTTGTGTCAAGAAATTTCATGAGGAGAAAGGATTTTTGATAGAGCTCATCCCTTCCCACGGGCTTCCTAAGGATATAGTGGCCATCATTACGCAAAGGAACTGGAAAAGATTGTATGCTTATTCCGAGAGCGCTATTGTCCTTTTAACAAGAGAGTTCTATGCAAACTTGCTTAATCTTGAGCAAACTGCTATCATAATGAGAGGTACTCTCACTTCAGTCACTACTGAGGCAATAAATTCTATCTTTGATTTACTTGATTTTGAGGATGAATAATGTATTCCGGCCAAGGAAGTCACAAAGATAAAGTTGAATACTAAGTGTGTCTTCTGAAGGGGTAAGAACATGTCTTAGGTCAGCTCTAAAGCTTAGGGATAAATTTTTAAATCACTTTATTCACACTACTATAATGCCCACCACACATGTTTAGACTGTCACACAAAAGAGATTAGTTCTTTTATATGCTCTATTGAATGGGAAATCAATTAATATTGATCAGATAATTTCTAGTGAGATTGGAATCTGTTCTGGGAAAAAGATAGGATGTTTAATTTTCCCTTGTCTAATTACTAAACTGTGTTATGTCAATAGTGTCCCTTTTATTGGTGATGAGGATAAGCTCATAAATCATGGAGCCATTAGCCTTACTGCTATAACAAGATTTGCAGTAGAGGAAGGTAAATACCTGGGGGAGCCATCATCTTCTAAGCAAGCCTCTAAGCAAAAGGCAGTGGACAGCACTAACCTGGATCAAGTATTAGTGAAACTTAATGAGAAGTTGTCTCATCATGAAACCTTATAGCAGAGAACCTGGAAGCTTCTATTACAACTTGAGCATCAAAATCAAGCATATTCAAAGTATGCACAAGCCTGGAACCATGCTTTGCAGAAAATCCTTCAAAAGAATTCCATAAAGCCTATTTGGCCTTTACCTCTTTTCTCTGAGGTTATTCTTCATCTCTGGAAGATCGAGGAGGAAGGGGAGGCAGAGGAAGAGCAGGCTAAAGAGGAGCAGCTAGTGCAAGATGATGTAGCTTATGAAGGTAATGAGATCATGGAAGAAGAAGAAGTTGAAAATAAAGAGGATGATGAACTTGAGAAGGATGAGGATGAAGATGAGAGCGAGGATGGAGAAGCTGAGGATGAAGAAGCTATAGTATAAGATTAGGAAGATGAGGAAAAAAAGAGGTAAGTGAGGAGGAAGAAGGAGAAGTGCAACATGAGGAGGAAATTGAAGAAAGTGAAGAAGAAGACATGCTAACTCCACCACCCAAGCAATCTGCCAAAAAGCAAAAAGAAAAAGGAAAGAGAAAGCTACTCACACCCAACCCAGAGAAGCAACCAATGGAGAGAAAGGAAGAGACCCAAAAGATTGTAAAATCTAAAAGGAAATCTTCTGGAATGAAGACAGATTAAGAAGACATGCCAACTCCACCACCCAAGTAATCTGCCAAAAAGCAAGTGTCAGTGCTAAAAATAAGCTCAAAATGACTGAAAATGAGAAGTCCTAGGTGAACAACATCCAGGAAGATATCCACATTATGCATAAGAGGTTATTTCATCTCCAAGTTACCTCTAAAGGAAGAGCAAGGCTTAGGAGTTTATCAAAGCAATAGAGGCTATTAGACTGCTACAGCATGCTGTAGCAGCATCAGGAGAGTTCCTCTCTGACTCATTTTATTATGTTGCTTTCTATTTCTTATTATTCTCTGGCTGCTGGTGAATTTTATTTAGATTTCTTGGATATTTTAAATTCTGGTTATGTTTATTTTTGTCTAGTATATCTTTGGTGCAATAAGGACACTACAATTTCAAAGTTTGGGGAATAGGGTCATATGCCCTTTCTCAGTAGTTATTTTACTTTCTTGCTTGTGGTAGTTTGTAAGTTCTGATTTCCTTTTATGTTAGCTTTTAATTTAGGCCCTTTAATATTTTCTCAATAAGTAAAAAATATTAAAAATAATATATATATATATATATATATATATATATATATATGAAATGAAAATGAAAATTTACTCTTGAATAATGTTGAGCTTGGAAGTATTTAGCCTAGTTCCCTTACCTTTTACACTTAGAAAATGATTTAGATGCTTTTGGGAGATTTATGACACTTTAAATATGAGTAAGGCTTAATGTTCACTCTGACAGCACTTAAAACTTCAAGAAAGCAGTGCTGCAGCAAGTTTGGGGGGATATCCATTAGAAATATTTTATGTAATTTTGGTTGCTCCATTGACATAAAAGAAAATTAGCATGTTTAAAAAGAGAAAAGAAAGGTTAGAATGGCTCATCTATCTTTGGATGCTGAGTAATCGGGTGTCTTCACCATAAATGTTAACCATTCGCATAAAAAGGTAGCCATAGATATGAGCCTTCTATAGCAAAAGCAAAAATAAAAGAAATTTAGTAGTCTTGTTTGTTATATTGTTGAGTAACTGGGTGTCTTTAACACAAGTATTGACCATTTTCATAAATAGGCAGTATAACATGAGAGGTAATCCAATCTTTAAAAAAAATTAGCGAGATGTCTAAAGAAAAGTCAATGGAATAAAAGGAATGCAGCTTAAAGCTTTAACTTCTTTATGTGCTTCATGAATGTAATTGTTTCCCCCTTGTTTAGTAAGCTTCATGCTACTTGTTGTTGAGTTGAGCTGAGTTATCCAGATTGAGCACTAAAATTACGCTTAGGATCTCTATTTAAAGTAGCTTAAGCAATCTGAGTGAGCAACTCCATTTTCTAGCACACACTCACTGAGGGAATTAGGATAGCATTCCAATTCATAGGTGGAGGGTAGATGTCTTTTACTTCATCATCTAGTTATTTGATTGTCTTAGTTACCATCACTCGAGGATGAGTAATGTCTTAAGTTTGGGGGTGTGATAACTCTAAGAAATTAGAGTTATCTTTGCAAGTGATGATTCACTTTCAAGTCTTATATGTGTCATTTTCTTATTAATGGTTGTCTATTACAATTTAGCTCCCTTTTAGCTTAAATAGTATATTTTGAGCAAATCAAGCCTAAGGATGTGTTTTTGTGCAAGGATTCTTGTAAGAGCAGTGGTTGAAGAGGATGTTGCAGCATGGAAATCTATATCACTATAGCAGTGCAGATACACAAATGGCATGGACTTTGTATTTAGTCTAGTTGGTGTTTAAAAAAGGAAGAAAGGCTCGTACGCTTAGAAGTTAGTTATTGAGGTGGCGTTAGCGCTTTCTCGATGGTCCACGATGTTGCCTTTGCTTGACACGCATCCCTATTAGAAGATGAAGCCCTAATTTAGAGGCTTCATATATAGCAAGTATGTTTTTAAGGAAAGGAACCGACGCCTTTACTAAAAAATTAGGGAATATTTTGCAGAGAAGCAAGGGAAGGAAAGGTACAGAAAAGGGAAGCAAGAACACGAGGATGAAGAAAAAAGGGGGAGGATATTCGTTTATTCTCCACTCTATTTTCATCTTTGCTCTTCTTTAATTTTTTGTATCTTCTTCTTAAACTTTACTTCTGTAAGCTTGACAAATGTGATGGTTGTAATGACATTTGCTCTTAAGCTTGATATGAGCTAAAACTCTTAAGTTAGTATGGCTAATGAACCTTAAAGTTCTTATTTCTAATTAATGAAGTTCAGTTTGCCCATTTCCTAACAGCATTTCATTCAAGGTTATTTAATGCTCATTCTTATTATTGATTGGTCACCTTAGTAAGATAAAAGTTGGGTTAAATACTGGAAAGGTTTAATTCAATGGACCTAGCTTGAATGATTCTTGATGCCTACATCTTTAGATCTAAGTATTCAGTGAGGAATATAGGCATATATGCTCACCCTGTAAACCAATCAACTGGATCAAATAGCAAGTAGTTCTATTCTTATGTTAGCTTAGGAATAAGTTAATTAAGATTAGAGTGAATAGTTGCAAGGATGGAAATCTATTGCATATATTGAGTTAGGGATTAAGTGAGAACCTATTGCACATGCAAGCTCATTTCACCATTAAATACACCAACATTACTATGTTTTATGTCCAATATTCTACAAGTGTTGCTCATTGATTTGTTTAATTACCATGTTTTCCATCAATCCCTATGGAATGACACTCACTTATCACTTTATTACTTGTTAATTACACGTACACTTGTGTCCATATCAAACACAACAAGTTTTTGGCGTCGTTGTCAGGGATTGAGTGAGAAACCTAGTTATTTATATCAGTTTTTGTTAATGACACGTGCACTTGCGTACATATCAAACACAATAGCCTTCAACTTCTTCATAAGGTTAAAATAAAGTCTTGTCACCACAGATGTGCTTAGTAGCACCAGTATCAACCCACCAACCAGTGGTACCAGTGACAATGCACAATTCAAAAATTGTTGCACATATATCATCAATCTCGCTCACATTAGCCAGATTATTCTTGTGACAGTTGTGAGGCTTATTGTCCATTGTGTGGTCCTTTTGTGTTGGAAGTATTTTGCTCTATGTCTGGCTTTACCATACACTCAGGAACTACACTTGATCTGCTTATTACCCATACATTTGTTACCGCTGCTCATGGCTTTCCTCTTGTTGTTCTTTGACTTCAGTTTCCCTCCTTCCACCGCATCTGCTTTTATCTCCATTGAAGAGGACATCCATTTAAGATAACTTTTCGTTATGTCCTTTCGCTTATGCTTTAAGTCACTCTTGAAAACCTTCCAGGATAGTGGTAGTTTCTTGATCATCACAGCCACTTGAAATGATTCATTGATCATCATAAGCTCGTTAATAAGATCTAGAGTTCTTCAACTTGGCTGACCACCTTGTTCTTTTCATCCATCAGATATTTCAAAAATCTCCCAACAATGAATTTCTTTGTCCCGGCATCCTCGATTTTGTACTTCTTCTCCAATGCTTCCCAATAATAATTATTTGATGTCTTGAATGGTGAGTACACTTTGTACATACTTTTCATGATGTACTTACGGTAGAGAAAATCATAGTGCATCCATGCTTCCTTTCTTGATAATGTCTCCTTAATTTGTTTGTCCTTTGGGGTAACAAGACGTTCCTCCCTCAGAATATGTGTCAGATTCAGAGTTGTCAGATAAAATACTATCTTCTATCGCCATCTCTTGAAGTCTTCTACCTTGAACTTTTCTAGTTTCTCAGCGTGAGGCATTGTCTTGATAGTAGCATTTGGTTGCTCCATTGAAATTTCATCATTAGAATGTTAAATGTTATAATCATAGTTGGATAAAACAACTCAAATAGGAATGAAAAGATTGTGAACTAGAAATTACAGACTTGAAGATAACGATGCAGGGAAATTACAGACTCTAAAATGAGAAAAGTACAACACGAAATGGAAACGGTAGAGGCATGCAAAGAAATGACCTAAACATGAATATCGCCTTCCATGATTTTCTTGGAGATTATGGCGAATGTCTCTGCAAGAAATAAATACCAAGATTGAAGATTTAGCTAACAAATACTTCAATCTCTACAAAACTCAAAATTGTATTCTTTCTCCAAACACACGAACCATTTGTAGGAAAAATCAAAAAATTAGCAATCATACCCCTCCATATGGTTTACACTGACTTATATACAGGAGGGTAGCAATTTTCTATATAGAAAACTGCCCCCTTCTCCCAGAGACACCAATCAGGCAGTTTCCTTACAATGGAAACTACCCACATGCCTTTGTAATTACACAATAAAAATATGTGGCAATTAGAGCTCCATCCGAACTGGACTCAACTGAATCGATCAGACAGACGGCAGCACCCACGTGCATGTGTGAGATACTTTTGTGGCATCTAAATCCTCACTCCTCACAAATGTGGGGTGCTCCTTGGGGCCATGTCCCTTGGGGCCATGCCCTAAGGCTTAATGTAGGAACTTATAAACCACACTTTCATCACACACTTAGCATTACTCTCATAAAGCTCCGACACCATATTGGTCTTGCAATCCCGTGTATGTTAACCATGGCTTTGTAATGAGAAAATACACCAAGAAAAAAAAAACAATTTCCTAATTTTCTAATGTATTGCTTGATATCTCACGCGAGCCTACAGATCCAATTCTCCTTTTTATCGCTTCCAACCTTTAAGCTATCACCAAGGGAAGAAGACCATAGTGTGAGCCCCACCTTTAAAAAATACTCCAATGAAACAATAATTCCTATAAACTTAAGCCAATAAATTTGATTGTCAATAAACTCAACCGAACTTTCTGACAAGCTTATTCCCTCCAACTATCCTTTCCTCCAACCATTCCTCCCTCTAACCATCCCTCGTTGAAATCCTAGATTGGTGCCCCCCTTTTGTATGATTTAATTGGTTTTGTTGACGGGATAAAACATGCCTCATGACACCAAACTAGTTAGAAGTTGTTCTTCCAAACCCCGAAGCATTGTTGTGTTCCTTGTCGAAATGGCAAGATCAGCTCCTCAAGCATGGTGTTCTTCATATCATGTTAGACGCATGAATAGCTCCTCAAAGAATTTGGCCAAGGTATTTTTTAATACATCTTTGCCCCAAAACAATGGGACTAATCAACCAACTATCCAACATTCAAAGACGTAGGCAATCAATCGTTGAGTATGTAGGCATGATTTCATAGTCTTGCTCGTGAACTTGCTCCCATTGATGCTCTAGTTCCACAGACTCTCATGGAGTATGAGTTGTATCTCAAAAGGGAAGAAAGTCAAACCACCAGGGCTACTATTTCCAATGCAACTATGTCTAACCAAGCCAAAAATGCTAATCCAAGTCACCATTCTCGAGTGTTTGACCTCATAAAACTTGCAAGAAAGGATGAAGTAAAGTAAATTATTCAACTACCCTTCAAGGTCCAAACATGGGTAGAAACTCCATCCTTTCTTGCAAGTTTTATGAGGTCAAACACTCGAGAATGCTTCACCGCCAAATGGATTATGGGTCTCCATGGTCCACCCAAATCAAATCACCCCACCATTAACAAAAACCATGGCATTCAACCAAATTGTTCACTTGAGAGCACTGGATCTCACTATGTCACTATAAAGTTATCAATGTTTGACCCTCGATGAGTTTTTGTTTGGAGAAAATTGATTTATTTATTTTTAAGTTTTTCCAATCTTATGAGGGTCTATGACACTATTATTGACCATGGCCACTTCTTGACTCATTTTAAAGAATGTTTCATATTGTGAAAAAAGACAAAGGGAGTCACCAACAATCATAGAGTTACAGTGTGATTCCACACCAACTGGGTCGACGGATTGACACCATGCCTTCCAAGAGAGTAAGATATTTAATTATATCTAGAGAAGGATTAGGCATCCCCCCAAATTCCATTATTTTTAGGGTTGCTGACTTAAACTATTAAATGTTGGTTGGACAATGAATGATATAATTAACCATAATCATATGATTAATTATGCTTGATTGAGGTCTATTGATTTCAAGTTCGCTTAATTATCTACACATTTTAAGCCTAATATTAAATTGTAGGTGTGAATACTGAGTTAAATAACTGTAGCACTGAGATTGATTATAGGCAAGTTTAATTCACTCTAACTATGTTTAAGCTTGGTTGATTTGCTTGAGTGAGGATGGATGTTGATTGGTTGTATCCTAAACCTATGATTGCTACCAATTAAATTGTTGGATTGTGTGAGACTAATTATAATCTTAGAACCAGTCACTTGGTAGCCTGATTAATCATAATCATGCTTTCTAGTTTAATCCTGCTTCAAACAAGATTACGACAAAGTCAATCTATTGGTGTTAATCTTTACATCCTTCAATTACAATTAACTTTAATCATAATCATGTTTTGATTAAGAGGACTAAACCTAATCATAATTCTAGAATATGTTTGCGTTTAGCATGTTTGGTCTTGGGTAAAAAATTTACCCACCGGTTCAGGTACCAAGGATCTTCCCCATTACTTAGAAAAAGTGAGCCACTAGTTCAGGTACAAGATATTATCATTATCGCCTGGACAATTAAACATCCAACCTGTAATCACAACGACCCAATTACAAGAGCGGAGCTCTACCAACTGAGCTATCCCGCCCTAAGCCAAGTGAGTCATCCATGAAAGAGTCAGATGTTTCTTATATTCTTTTCTTTGGCGCAGCTGCGCCATCATATACTTGAACCAAAGACCTCGCCCGTGAAGTAAACCATTGCATCTACAGTCTAACCAATTGGGAGAGAAGAAATATCTTCCTTCTCATGAGTACTTTGCCAGAGTGACGATTGTAGTAGAGATTTCAAGATTCTTTGATACAGAAAGGCTTTGCAGTGTTCTTCTTCTTTCTCTCTCCTTCTCCTTCACTTTCTCACTCTTTCTCATATGGGAAAGCTTGAAAATATCACCTAGAAACTCGTGCCCTTCAAAATGGAAATGGAGGGTGTTATTTATAGGAAAAATATGAGGGTATCATCCAAATGGATTGACATTTGTCTGGACAAGAGTAATGGTCTCGATTCCCGAGTGGTCTCATTGATCGACGATGTGATCTCACATGTCGTCCAAATGAACAGGAGTTTGTATGGATGACTTTGTATATGCTCGAGACAACTGAAGTCACAAATGATGTTTTTATATCATTTTCTACCACTGGCTGAAGGGGATGACATTCATCGAAGAAATAGAATATCCAGAGGATAAAAATCAGCCTCATCCACACGGAATGTGGCCTTGTCCAGACGAGGATGACTGGATCAGGTTCTTAGGCTAGATTTAGATTTGGGCTCCTTGAGGTCCTTCCCTTTATGGCTCATTGGGATTTCAAAAAAAATGGCCACCCAACTTTGAAATTACAAAAATGGTCGGGCGGCCTAGTATTAATGGTAAATGGCCACCCAATTTGCATAACTACATGGATCATCAAGTCAAACCCTTCTACTTTTCAAAATAGAACCCTTGTATACCCACGAAATCCACGACTCCATATTCCATTGATCCAACATCCACGACATTACGAACAAAAAGAAAAATAATCTCTGGCTGAATTCTTCTACAAAATCAATATCCATTCTAGAAGTAAAAGGTGTGACAAAAATCTTTGTACATTTTACTAGAGATGCATAAAATAGTTACTAGATTTAGAATGAAATTTTGAGTATGGCTTTATGAAAATTGACTCTCCTTTTTCAATAAATCTATTAACTACATACTACTAGTATCTAATTTAATTAGTTTATCATCCATTAAATCTGTTTAGTTTGTATGAACAAAGAATAAAGAAAATTTTTGGGTAAAATGTATAGAAAACTCTTATATGTAGAAATTTACCAGAGATAGTGTGATTTTCCTTTTTGTTTATTATGAACACACACAAAAATCTAAAACATTAAACACACTTCTACTGACTATGCGTAATGTATATAAATTAGATAGTGCTAGTATCTAATTTATATATTGGTTTAAGAATATAAATTTATGTATGCTATAATTGTGTTGTTATGCTTGACATGTGCCTCGAGTTAAGAGAAGTGCAAAAACATAAGTAACTAGAAGGACTATCCATCAAACATGATCTATGACTCGTAAAAAGGAACAAAAACGAACAGCAAAACGGTGGCAATGCAATAACATGAAGAACAACTACACATTTCATACCAGAGACTGTCCTTGTTTTGGATCTTCATTATTGTACCATGGAAAGTGGAAAATAGCTTATCAATCGTGCCTAAAATGATACCATCTAATGGTACAATAGGTGCTTGTATGAGTCCTTTTATTGGTGGAGAATACAGAGTTAAACCCCCAACACTAACTAATGTTTCAATCCTACATAAGTAGATAGTATTGAAGTATTTGTAGAGTTATCACAATAACTTCTTCAATAACATATACAAAAATTAATTTCCAAGAATACTTGTTTTTTAGCAGCAAAGCTTCACTTGTGTTTGGAGTAATTGTCATTCGAGTAATATTTGTAGTTGATTGGTTGAATTCACATATTTATGAGAATATATTCATTGACGATTATAAACAATTTAATATCAATTTAATATGTAAAAATAAATATATAATTTTGGGTACTTTTTTCGATTACTTTCAAAGAATTCAATTCTCAATTTTGAAGCGATTATAATAGGTGTCTAATAAATTTCCTTCATGTTCTATCAGGTCTTCCCACAAAGCCAGTTCAACTTATATATCTTCTAATAATAATTTGAACTAAAAATAATAACCTTTCATTTAGATGAATAAGATCCATTTTCTTTACTACTCTATCCTTGATCTTCAGCTTGAAAAAGATAGGAGGCTTCACCTTAATGATTGCTCCAATGACATCTATAAAAAAAATATAAATGGTAAGCGCTTATTCTAAGAGAAGGAAAGGATTTATTTATAGAATCTCAATGTATTTATACTCAAAAAATGATACCTATCTATTTTTTTTCCTCAAACAATTTAGGAATGTTGAGGAATTTCACATATTCATATCTATCTCTAGAGGTTCCTCAATTTCTTCAACCGCACTCTTCAATGTCAATGATAGTTCTATAGTTTCATTCACATTCGTGAAGTTGTTATTAACAGGTTTAACATTTCCATTTGGGATACGGTATGTCTTCCAATTCTCTAAGTTGTCCTTGAACCTAGCAATGGCTTTGTACAGATTTGCTTGAACCTTAGCTCCCTGAAAAGTTTTATGTAGACATGAATTATAAATCACTTGTAATAAGCCTTACATTGTCAACAATTTAAAAAAGTACCTCTTCGCCTGCTGATATAAGTTTCATTACTTCAATTGATCCACAATCATTTGAGTAGGATTTCATGATGCCCCTGCGCAGTGCCACAACTTTAAGAGTCTAGTCATTTTGAAAAGCACGCAATTCTCTTATGAAGATGTTGCAAGCCATGACTCTGTTCCAAGAAATTACAATTGTTTTTTAAATGTATGTCATGTAAAAACTCTAGAAAGCTTGGTATGATGGAATTTGGCTTCTAAGTAGGTTGTATATTGTATAATGAAGGAAGTTAATGTGACATTGATGATAAATGTTTAGTAATACTTGGGTTGGCATTGTTTGATATTGAACGTGAAGGATTACACTCTTCGGAGTGTCAGTTGTACCTCTTAGTTACAACCATAATTTATGTTGACGGTCATATTCCATGTGTTCTTGTTATGAATCATTAATGTTGAAAATTAGTACTTTACTGATTCAAGTTCATCATATTGTAATTTTCTGCATTTAATTTCACATATTAGTTTGAACCGTAAGCAAATATTAACATTTCTTTATGTTTTGAGGTCATTCAGAACTTGTGTATTGTTTGTCTCCATGAGTATTTTGGGTAGTTTACATAATGTTTATTGATTAAATTTTATTTTTTATCGGAGCTGTGGTCGACTTATCATAATATTTTCACTCTTTTTACCTACTTAATAGGGGTTGTAAGTACTGTTTGAAAGTTGTGAAGTGAAGCAGGAACTGAGATCATGAAGAGTTTTCTAAAGACGGTGAAATTGTTGGAATGAGTTCTTGAAAGAGCTCAGAAAGTGAACCCAACAAAATTCACAGGCTATCTTACATTGTACCAGCACTGGGCTACCACTGTTTGATACTGAAATGAAGGATTGCAATATTAGGAGTGTCAGTTGCACTCCTGTTTCTTGTGTGTAACTACCAAATTACACCACTTAATTACAACCATAGTTTATATTAACTGTCATATTCCATATGTTCTTGTATAGAAACAATAATTTTGAAAATTAGTATTTTACTAATTCAAGTTCATTATATTGTACTTATCTAATTTTAATTTCACAGATTATTTTGAACCATAAGCAAATATTACCCTTTCTTTATGTGTTGAGCTCATTCAGAACATGTATATTGATGGTATCCATGTGTATTTTAGGCCATTTACATAATGTTTTATTGATTAAATGTTGTTTTTTATTGTAGCCGTGGTGAATTGATCATAATATTTTCATTATTTTACCTACTTAATAAGGGTCATGAAATTCTAGGGGCTATCTTACATTGTACTCGGAATTGAAGGGTTTGAGTTAAAGAGTGGAAAAAAAATTTCATTTAGGAGTAACCAAACGAGAGGAGTCTCGATGCTATAGAAGATAGCGTGGGCGTTGTCCTTAGATGAGACAAGCTATCATTGTTGATCGAAACATCATGGAAGAAATATTTTTTATCAGATTTTTAATATTTAAGTATTTGCATCATGCATCATACTTTCTTAAATGATTAAGTAGTTATTTACACCACTTTATTTATTCTATTCAATAATCATGTCATTATTTCTACTCTCAACAATCTTGAATGCGAACAAACTTACTATTAAAAATTACGTGGATTGGAAATGAAATCTTGATATCGTATTGACGATTGAAAATCACAAGTTCGTGCTCACTATCCCTTGTCCCCTTGAGCCTATTGTTGAATCGACGAAAGTGGAAAATGATGCTTATACTTCTTGACTGCGTTCTGATGAGATTTCTAGGTGTTACGTCTTGGGTTCTGTTAGCAATGTGTTGCAACAACAACATCAGTACATGGAAACCGCCGCTAATATGATGTTGAAAAGCAACGAAATATTCGAGGATGAGGATCGTCAAGCCAAATAGGCTGCTCTGCGAAACTTCATGAATTGCTGGATGAAACTAGGAACTCCTGTTAGAGAACATATGATGTCGATCATTAGTTATCACAATGAGATGGGTATTGTGGGAGCTGAGGTAGATGGCGAGACTCAAGTTGATATGATCCTCGAGATCCTGCCAGGCACTTTTAAGAACTTCAAGCTTAATTATTCAATGAATAAGTTGAGGTACTCCCTTCCGAAACTTATGAAGGAGTTGCAAAGCTACTTAGACCTTTTTTCTAAGGGCAAGAGGAAGACTCGAGAAGAAAACTTTACTGAAAGCAAGCCTTCCACCTCTGGCATAAAAAAGAAACACAAGAGAGGTTCGAAGAAAGCTAAGAAGTAGAACTAAAAAGCAGAAGGCTTGACAAGGGTGAGTTCAGCTTCCATTGGAAGAATGAAGTACTAGTATCGATTGTATCAGTTGGAACAATTTATTTGTCATTTGATAACAGTTTTTTAGTTTTATGTGACACTAAAGTAAATATTGATTTACAAAGGGATAGTAAAAGGTTGAAGTCTGACTCAATCGATCTAACCTACTTGTGACACTTACGTCTTGGCCATATTAGCTTAGCCAGGATTAAAAGACTTGCAAAGGAGGATCCATTGCAAACTTTAAGTGTGAGATCACTACCCACATGAGAATCCGGCATAGAAGGCAAAATGACCGAGAGACTCTTTTCAGCGAATGGTGAAAGAGCCACTCAATACATCGAACTCGTACATAGTGATGTATGTGGGCCATTAAATATCCAATCAAGAGGAAGTTACAAATATTTTGTAACCTTCACTGATGACTTCACGCATTTTGGACATGTTTATCTAATGCACCAAAAGTCTGAACCTTTAAAGAGTTCAAAAAGTATAAGGCTATGGTTGAGAAGCAATTAGAGAAAAAAATTAAATCACTATGATTTGATCGTGGTGAAGAGTACTTGTAGGAAAGTTCGAAGACTTTTTTAAGGAAGAATGTATTCTTTCTATGCTTACAGCACCTGACACTCCAGAACAGAATGGTGTGTCAAAGAGAAGGAATCGAATTTTGATGGATATGGTTAGATCAATGATGAGTTACTCATCCCTCCCAGATTCATTCTAGGGATATGCCTTGGAAACAACAACATACATTCTGCCCGATTCAATAATGGAAGAACTACAATTGGGGTCAGAACCTCGACGTAGTGGGAGGGTTATGAGACAATCTGACAAGTACATGTCTTATGAAGATGCCTTGACGGCAGTCTCAGATAAGGATCATGATGAACATGTTTCCTACTCATAGGCTATTGTTGGTCCTGAAGCAAACCTATGACAAGACGCCATGAACATCGAGATACAATCGATGTACTCGAACGAAGTTTGAAAGCTGTAGATCCTCTAAAGGGGTAAAACCTATAGGGTGACTGGATTTATAAGAAGAAGAGAGGTCCAAATGGGAATGTAGAGGCATTCAAAGCTAAGCTTGTAGCCAATGGCTACTCCCAAATGAAATGTATTGACTATGAGGATAACTTATTACCGGTGGTCATGCTCAAGTCCATCTGAATCATCTTGTCCATTGTTGTTGTCCTCTATTATGAAATCTGGCAGATGGACATCAAGACTGCAAATCTGAATGATAATCTTGAAGAGCGTATTTATATGGCACAACTAGATGGGTTCATAGGGAAACGCTAAGAGGGCAATGTTTGTGAACTGCTGAAGTTCATTTATGAACTTAATAAGCAAGCGCCCCGATCATGGAATATCAGATTGGATGAAACTGTCAAGAACTTTAGTTTTGAATAGTTAGTGGATGAACATTGTGTGTGTATAAGCTGATACATGAAGGGAATGTAGTTTTTCTAGTCTTGTACATGGACGATATTCTACTTATTGGAAATGATGTAGGAAAATTGTTCGATGTCAAGATTTAGCTTGCAAAACAATTTGATATGAAGGATCTTGGAGAACCTGCTTTTATCTTAGGTATTCAGATCTTTCAAGATCGGAAGAATAGACAATTGGCACAGTCTCAAGCATCTTATATTGATAATGTGATGGCTCGCTTTAGTATGCAAGAAGCAGTCTCCCAAGACTCCTCAACAAAAGGAAAACATGAGAAAGATCGCCTATGCCTCAGTCATAGGAAGTCTCATGTATGTGATGCTTTGCACTAGGCCAGATATTTGCTACGCCGTGGGCATGGTGAGTCGTTTCCAATCTAATCCTAGACTCAAGCATTGGAATGCCGCCAAGCATATCCTTAAGTATCTTAGGAGAACAAGGAACTACATGCTTATGTATTCATGTACTGACCTGAATATGAAAGAGTATACTGATTCCAATTTCCAAGCAGACATGTATTAGGTATCAAAAGTCAGGTCGGCTACATGCCATTCTAAAAGATAAAAGTTTAGCCATGTTCGTCTCATTTGGGCCTAAACACGTCTTATTGTGTCTTTTTTACTCTGCATGGCACTAGAAGAACCTAAAATAACCCCCACACTCCAAATTTTTATCCAAAACGTGTACTGGCTGTCAAAAGTCAGGTCGAGTATATATCATGCCCAAAAGATTCATCCCATTTCGGCCAAAACATGTCTCGTTGATCTTTTTGACTCCATATGGTACTAGAAGCACCAAAAATGACCACCACATTCCAAATTCTAACATTTATAAATAAATTAATTTTTTAGATTAACTAACTTTGCTAAATATTTATAAATTAATTAATTTAGCAGTTGTTGGTTCTAAATTAATTAAGTAATTAAATTTTATAAAATAATTAAATTTACAACTTATCATATCTGTAAACTTGTGTTAAACATGTAGTTTTCTAGTTGTCATCTATACTATGTTGTTTTAGATTTATGAAATTATATTAAATAGATGAAAAAATTTCACTGACACATGATTTTATTAAATAACACTCTCATCCCTTCTAAATCCCTTCCAAATTTGAAAATAGCAGTCACACCACCCCTATGATTTGTAAGTGTGGATACTCACACCACCTCCGAAATTCTGTTAACCTGAGAACTGTCACCACCATCACAAATCGGAGGAGCTGGGTGGCGCTCGGAACTGCGGGCGGCGCGCGGACGGTGGGTTTTCCCTTTCGCATTTTCGTCCCTATTCACTGCTCAATATTTTTGGCGATTTTTGTCCCTCGGTCGGTTTGTTCTATTTTGCGAAGGGGTGGGGTGGGAGAATTTTTTTGTTGGTTGATGAATGAAGACGTAAGTTTCAGAGAAAGTTTATTGCTAGAGTTATTTTCAATTTATAATTATTATTGATGCCATGGACAGGATCAATGATTGCCAGCATCTATGTGCATTGGTCTACAAGTTAAAATTTGGCAAAGCTTGTGATTCTAGTTTACCCATTGAATTAGTTGTATTTTTGTTCTGTGCTATGGTAATTATATGTTGTTCTGTGTTAAGAAAACATAGCAGTGAAGTTGCAATCTAAAAAAACTATATTTTTGCTTTTCTTAGTAGACTTGCAGGATGGAGGTGAGACGTGAATTGCTCGAATGGGATTTGCTCTGCTCTGCGAATGGGGGAGATTTGCTCTGCAAAGGGGGTTTGCGAATGAAATGGTCTGCGATTGTGCTATACAATAGAAGAAATTTGCTCTGCGATGGTCAGCACAATGGAAGAAATCAATTACCTGCAACAAAATTAGACTCAACACAATCGACTAAATTTCTTATTGGTTTAAGGTTACTTAACAGAAAAGTTCATGGTTAATGGAGGGGTATGAGTGTTCATATTTAAAATCTGGAAGGGGTGTAAGTGATATTTTTAAACTTAAAAGATATGAGAGGGTCGTTTAATAAAATTTCAAAAAATGTCAGTGAAATTTTCTTTAAATAAATTTGTGTAATTTAATTAAGTGGTGTGAAATTATTAACCTTAAACCAATAAGAATCAGACAAGTAATGTAAGGCTTGAAGTTGTAATTAAACAGTAAATAGTTGGACAAAAAACAGTAAAAAAGAAAGTTTCTCACCTCATTCTCTTTTTTAATATAGCAGTGATATGTGTGTTTGCATTCATGTGTATGTGTGTGATATTTAAATCTAGGGTAGGACCCAAGAGGTCTTTGCCAGGCATTGTCTTCACCATGTTTGACATCGCAGATGAGAAAGGTAAGGTCCTGCATCTATCAGGGCCTTGGGCCCAGCCAAGGACCTGAGCCAAGTTTACTCCTCCACTATCACCGGGGATCGGAGGGCCTCAACATGAAGGAGAGTCGACCAGGAAAACGTGCTCACAAACCCCTCCCTGGCTGGGACTGAGGCTTCACCTAGTGGCAAAGTCTCTCACTCCAGCGATAGCGCAGGAAGATCTCATGAATTTGAACATGAGATTGGTGTATCAATCCAATTTAGCACTTTACTACACGCGAAGATAAACATGACCCCTTCAACAGTTAAATGCGTCCATTATTCACCCGTAAGATGTCCTTAATGAAAAATTATAGGTCCAAACAGTTTCTAACCAATTATCTTGGTAAAAGAAAGAAAGATTACTCACCCTCAAAAATTATAGGTCCATATGAATGTGAACAGTGAAGCTTGAACATGTGAAGATGTGGCTACGGCTCTTAATCTTGAGCGAACCCGTTGAGCCTAAAAGAATACATCGACTTAAAGCATAAATACTTTGGTTGATTTCTCGAAAGACGAAAGGTTATGTATCGTATATTATGTACATTGGACTAAATGCCATGGCCCGAGTGTTGAGAATTCGAAGTCTTTATCTTTGACAAAAGTCAATTTAGTCCGTATGGCTGCCTATTGTTAAAATGTCAAGTTATTTGTAAAGACTTCAGGATTTTAACTATCCTAAGAACTCAATTACACGCAATCCATCAATAACAAGTTCTATGAAGGGAAAAAAAGACAAAAAGCAAATATAAAAAAGTCAATTCTTTTGACTAACACTTTGGTCAAACCACGCCAACTGGTAAAATTTGCTACTCAACATTGATGAGTGTTTAGCGTGTGTAGATCCACCTCGCACGTGATCAGCAAATAAAAAAAGAAAACTTTGAATTAGTGACATAATTAACACTACTAAAATCAAGAATCCAATTAGGCCTGGTAATATAACAGATTTGAGGAAACAATGCAACCCCACAAGATGAGGCCAAAACAATCTCTCCGACGTCCAAACTCAAAAATTTGAAACCTAAGAAATATATAGTGGTCAAAGGCAATTTATCCTACAAAGAAAATCTCGTGTTCGAATCCTCTCTAAATCAAATTACTTCTAATCTCTCCCATGCCTGCAGGCAACAACGTAATAGTAATAAATTCCATCCAATGCTTAATCAATGTCAAATAAGTATTGACATGTAACTGGAAAAACATGGAGATCCTCTCTTCATCTTTTGGCATAACAAAGGAAGAAAGTTCGAGTGCAGTAAAAAGAAGAGTCTATAATGAGCGTTTCCTCGCTGCAGCTCTCTCCAATGCCTTGATCCTATTTGCTTCCATTCGGACTCTTTGTTCTTCTGTGATTCTAATTTCACTTTCATCTGTTACTTGATTAAATAAATCTTCCTTATCGGCGGAAAGTATCTTGGCAGCGACTGGGTCATTGTTCAAACTTTCTTTATGTTCCTGAAATTGGGGTAAGCTAAATCATTCTATTTTAATCTATTGCATGTTATATTTCAAGAGAAATTCATTCTGTTGTCCAGTTACCATATAGTAATCTAATGAAAAACATTGTTCTCAGCTCATGAGATGGGATCCACCAAGTTAGCCTTCTTGAGCGCAAATAAACAGTTATAAAGGCATTGAATCAATAATGAACAAATGAGGATATACTCGTTTAGATGTCAATCAAATAATGGACTTATATTTTCATAAAATGCAACAGACATTGAATTCTATCCAAAAACATGTTTGGTAACAATACACAAACTCTTTCAAATTGAAAACCAGAAAATCACTCTTTGTTGTATTAAATTTGGATATCACACAATACATGTTAAAGATACTATACCTGGTGAACTACTGATGCCCAAGTACAGAAGATCTTTGAAATATTTCAATGCGGAAGCCCATAAAGAAACAAAAATGCAAACTATGTTCCAAATAGACTCTAAATCTTCCCCTTATTCTTCAGAAGTAAGTCTACTACGCTCCAACAATAAGGACCACAAAATAGCTCAATTTAACCACTCCAAAAAACACTTCTTATTTATTTTATGCCCCAAAAACTCCATGGATATGATTAATGATGCATTATTTGGCAGTACCCAACTAATTGTAAAAGTAGATAAGAAAGGAAAGAACAAAATGCAAAAATATCCAACTTAAGTCTTATACCTCATGGAGAAAGAAAGGACAATGCAAAAGTATAATCCATATCTTCCTTTCTACACATCACACCAAGAAGGGATGAGCATAAAAAGGGATTCTTCTCATGAAGTAAATCACAAAAAATTAAGTTTTCCAATAACCACTAGCCACAAAAATACTTGACCTTTAGAAGGTATTACCAACTTGCAGATCAACTTAAAAACATTAATACATGCCAGTGTTCTGGAGGAGTAGAAACAGGAACATAGAGCTCATGAAGAAGAGACTGGATTCAGGTTACTTCAGTTGCTGCATGTGAGAGAGCCCTATACTCCCTTTCAGTACTGGATCGTGCCACAACCTGTTGCTTCTTAGAGGACCAGGAAACAAGACTATCACCCAAATAAACTGCATAACCACCAACCAATTTTCTATCATCCACACTGCTGATCCAGTCAGCATCAAAAAAGGCTTGTATAGTATAGTGAGAGGCGGGTTTGAGAAGTACACCCTCATGAAGTGTACCTTTTAGATACCTAAGGTTTACAGGCTTGCCAGTGTATGGTAGTTGGGTTGTGCATATATTGACTTAACTTGCTAACTGCATACTGGATATCAAGCTTTGTGATGGTGGCATACTGAAAAGCTCCCAAAATGCTTCTGATGGTAGTGTTGGATAATATTGTTTGTCTTTACTTTACTTCTCTAGTATTTAAGGGTATTTTAATACTTTTAGCTTTTTTATGTGTAGAAATACCCCATGTGCTCTCTCTTTTATCATTTTTTTTAGAATCACTCGTTTAATTTTTCAAGTTGGTATCAGAGCCTAAAAACTCTAACCCTAACCCTAATTTGCCACCTATCTCTACCACAACCACCAGATAGTTCCGATCACCACCAGACAGCACCGCCGCCTCCACCGGACACCCACACCTCTGGTCGCCGGAGCTCTGCCGGAACTCATTTCTTCACTCTTTCCAGCTTCGTTTTTTCTAAGTGGTTTGGTTTTCCTAGGCCGGATGCTAACCAAACCTAGGAATTTGTGTGTTTTTCGAGTTGCTGTGGCTTAGACCACAGTTTGGTCACTCGTTTGGTGACTTTTTCATGATATAGAAGATTGTGTTCAATCTTTCTTCATCTCTCCATCAGATTTTCTTGGCAATTTGGGTTGCTTTCTTGGATTCGTGATATTTGAATCTTCAAATGCTATTACTCCTGCCTCTAATCCAACTGCCTCCATTGCCTCAGATACTCCCACTACTCTCCATATTCGTACCGAGTCACCTACATGGATCTTGGATTCTGGGACAAATGATCATATGACTGGTGAGTTATTAGTTTTTTCTACGCAGTGGAACCTGTAAAAGGTTCGGCACAGTTGGCTAATGGTTCTCAGACTGTTGTGAGCGGTAGAGGGATTGTATAGCTGTCTCCTAGAATTACTCTAACCTCTGTTTTTCATTTGCCAAAATTTGCTATGAACCTTTTATTTGTTAGTCGCCTAGCCAAAGCGCTAGATTGTGCTGTCATTTTCTTGGCTAACTGCTAAGTGTAAGCTAGATGCAGACAAGATGGAGTGACCAGTGGTGCAAGATAGACATTGCAAAAGACAACAGTGACATTCCCTTTCTTTGGCAAGAAGAGCTCATACAGGCCATCCTTAAGCTTCCCATGGAAGAGTGTAATCCCTGTTGCTAGGACCTTAACAAGACAGAATTGAGAGTAAAAAAGAACATAAACAGGGTTATCTTGATTTAGCTTGGAAATACTAATCAAGTTTTTTGTAATAGCAAGTACTCTAAGCAACTTAAGTAGATGAATGGGATAGGGATGGGAGTTAAGGGAAGTGGAGCCACTATGACTGATTGGGAGAGCCTTACCATTTCCCACGGTGAGCTTGCCTGCCTTTGATACTCACTGGCCACACTTAAGTTTTCAATGTCTGCGGTGATGTGATTAGTGGCTTCACTGTCCTCACACCATGAGGAGTCACTCAATGACTCTGGAGCAGCCAGAAAAGCACCTGGACTAAATTTGGGTGACCCAAAAGTAATACTTTGAGGTAGGTGGGATTGAGAGCCGGTGAGACTCATTGGAAATTCCTATCAACTGTACCAACATGAAGTGGCAGTGTGCCCTGGTTTTGGGCATACTTGACAAATTACCCTGGTGTTTTGTGATCTGCCACCTCTACCACATCTACGACCTCCTCTATAGTGATTTGAGTTGTTGTTTCTGTTGTAGGTACCATAGTTCCTGTTGGTCCACTGCTGTTGATTTGGTTGAACCTGTCTCTTGGTTCCTCCTTGTGCAAAATTGGCAGAAGCTCTGAAGTGAGTTAGTCTTTCTGTGTTTTGTCTCTCTAATCTACTCTCATGGCTCACAAATAGAGCCTAGACCTCCTCAATTGTGACTCCTTCAGCTTTGGATGTCACATTGACTACCACTGACTCATACTCAGGGCCTAACCCATTTAGAATGTGCAAGATCAAGTTTTGTTCAACCACCGGATCTCCTGCAGCAAGAAGGTTATCTGCTATACTTCGCATTTTATCAAAATAATCAGAGCATTCCACAGACCTTTTGTGTTGTTATATTGCAACATTGAGCCAAGTACTCTCTCGCTCATTCATGATCTAAGCCAGCTCAATAAGAGCTGGTCACTTCTGATCCAAGCCAGGNCCTTTACCCCTTGATCACGGGATGCCTTTGTCACCGAGTATTTTTATTGCGGGGGGGGGGGGGGGGGGGGGGTGTTCTGAGTTACAAAAATGAACTCACTCAACCCATGTCCTATGATAGAGGGTACTACCTGAGATTTCCAGAGAACAAAGTTATCGCGATCGAGCTTTATGGACAAGGTAGCATTCAGCGTATTTTTGAACGGATTCTAACTCTCCAGTGCTCAATTTAGCACTCCAGAAGTTTCACCGCTGTTCTCTAAAGTTGCAGCGTTAGTTGTTGGTGCTGTGGTTTGAGGTGCATTGGAACCCATGGTTTTTCTCGTCGAAGAAGAGGATAGCTAACCCGCTCTGATACTGAGTGAAGATTTACAATATTGAAGCAAAAATAGTGAGAGTGTTCTCACTGTTGAGCTACGTATTAAAAACATCCTCCCCTTAGGTCAAGTTAGTTACAGCCAATCATGAGAAGAAAGATTACAGAATCAGTGACCTAAAGCATGCAAAAAGAATTAGCCAATAACAGTCCAAAGCATGCAAAAAGATTACAGAATCAGTGACCTTTAATGAGCTGTGCTGACATGTCCTCGTCAGCTGAGGTGGAAGCTGAGGTGGCTTGATAATATGCAGTATTTATAGTAGCGCTTCTAGTCCAGATCCAATAACATACTCGAAACAAAAAATACTGTGAGCTTATACGTTTTCAACTATCTTAATTTTTTATGAATCAGTTAGTTTTGTTTTGCATAAATATTGATGCGACTATGACATGTGTAGAAAATTAATTTATATGTCGACAGCAGAATGCAAATTGCAAGACGATTTTAGTTAAAATTAAAATTACATAAAGAGAGCACTTACTTTGGCAGTATTTTGGTAGATTTCGTGAAGCATGTCTTGTTGAACATTGTCAGCATCATCATTTCTTAAAGAAGGTTCTGCTTGGTCGTTACTTGGGCTATCTAAGTTTTTTGCTTCTGCAGTATTCGTACACCATGGATCAGACTTCAGAGTTTAAGAGAAGACTTCGCCAGCTCATTCTCAACTCAATAATTATAGAACCTAAAACTGTCACTAATGTCCTTTCCACTATGAGTGATAGAAACTATTTTGGAAGAACCAGCACTAGAGGGCTCCAAAAAAGTTAATTGGCATGCTAAAAATTCAGGTAGTAAGTATATAACTTGACTCAAAAATCACTTTTCTCTCAAGGCAGACAATAATAAGGCAGTCTAATCACTACTTAATTCATGTCATGGCCTTCTAGCTTTCAAGCGGTCCGCATTGTATCGTGAGAATCCAGGACTCTCTTATGCACTTTTTAACAATAAATATCCCCTTCCCAACCCAGGCCCGTACATTATTTCTCTAAATAATCCTCCATCAAAAAAGAAAAGACATAATTTATTCATTGCTTAAGACAAATGGAACAATGTGAAGAAATTGATCAGTAGCTTTTATAACATTTACCATGCCCAAATGGTCCCTAGACAATACATGCAATGCTTCATGCAACGAACCAGTAAAAAAATAAAATAAAATAAATCTATATAAGAATAACGAATAAAGTACCGTGCTTCTCGCTGAGATCATCCTGTACAGCTGGTGATTCGTGCAACTTAGTCGGGTCTCCTCCAGAGGCGACTCTCTCTCTTAATTCTCTCAGACACAACTGCTCAAAAAGTTCAAAGAAAAATGATCAACTCATTCCATATTAGTTTATAGTATACACAAAAGCACAGTTTTTCCCTCCTTATTCGATTCAGCGGCAGACAAGAATGCTAGTGTGAAAGACTACATTAATGTGCAAAGGGAAGTGTTGTTTCCAATCCTATTCTCACATGTGCTTCCACTGACTGGGAGGTAAGCTTGTTTGCTGAGCTGTTCAGTCACCTTCATTCTCATATCTTGGGTCTTGGTGAGATTGACTGAGAACTACGAAGCAAGACCTCTAAGGTGGTATTCTCAGTCAAATTTTATTTTGAAATTCTGCAGCGTCAAAACCAAGACTAGGGTGCCTCATTTCCTTGACATCAGTGTGCTATTAACTCTAAGAAGAAATGCTATTCCAGTCGGCCGTGCTACTACCAGTAAACTTGTAGGAAATCTCGGATGAGATCTTAGGAGATATTTCAGGAAAGTTGGTAGAGGAAATCAGGGCCAATAATCTGGTCCTAAAGTTGAGGGAATTAGATGTGATCCTTCCTAGTTTAGTGTAACAAAAACTTGTATATATAGACTAGAATGAATTGTAAATCATTATTGAATTAATAAAATATTAGAATTCCCTTTCTACATGGTATCAGAGCTCGAATAGGGTTTCTGGGAAAACATCACCACCGCTTGGCTAGGGTTTCTGGGAAAATATCAGCGCCACTTCTTGTTCATCCCAGCCTTATTTCTGGTTCTTGACTATTCTCTTCAGCCTTCATTGCTGTTTCCTTTTCTTATTCCTCTTTTTCACATATTATTTGATCCTATTCAATCATGACAGATGCCGCATCTTCAACACCATCATTGTCTTCAAAAATGGAGGAAGAACAGATTACACGGAGGACAAAAGAGCTTCAGAACATCCAGACAGCATACAGACTGAATGGGAAAAATTACTTGAAGTGGTCCAACTAGTTCGAACGTTCCTGAAAGGAAAAGGAAAGTTGGGTCACCTACTGGAAATAGCACCGAGAGCGGAACGACAGGATTTGAAGCGTGGGAAGAAGAGGATTCAATGATCATGTCGTGGTTGTGGAATTCCATGACCCCCGAAATCAATGATATACATGTATGTTTCTCCATACAGCAAAGGCGATTTGGGATGCCCTTCATCATACGTATTCCAAGGTCAATGATGCTGCTCTTATATATGATATCAAGACGAAGACAACTGGTTATGGACAGGGGTCAAAAAAGGTGACGGAGTATGCCAATTTTCTACAAAACTAGTGGCAGGAACTGGATTATTACAGAACAATTGATTTGGATTGTGGCAAATGTGCACTAGCTATCAAAAATTTTATAGAAAGGGACCAAGTTTATGATTTCTTGACTGGCCTAAATTCTGAATTTGATCTTGTACGAATTCAAATTCTGGGCAGACCTGAATTTCCATCCTTAATCGAAGCAATATCCTTGGTTCGTGCTGAAGAGAGCCATAGGGGCATTATGTTCTTCAACCAAAAATTCTTCTCTTCTAAGCTCTAAACCTCAAGGGGTGGTACTGGACAAAACTGCTCCAACCAATCGGCCAAGTGTGCAAGAAAATCGCGACGAGTTGTGGTGCGCGTACTGTAAGAAACCACGGCACACCAAAGAACGATGCTGAAAACTACATGGGAAACCATCCACAAAACAATCGTGAATGGGGGACAAAGAGGTGGCCAACAAAGGCAGGCTCATGTGTCGATTCAAGACCCAACTCAGGTGTTTGAAGGATTTAATATGAAGGAAATTAAGAAGATTAGAAGTATGTTGGGACTGTTGAAAAATCAGCAACTAACAATTCTCAAACCACAAATCAAGGTATGTGATCATTGAAACTTTTAGGTGAGGCTATAATCTCTCTTGGGTTAAATGTTTTAGGTAATGAGCTTAGGAATGCTTGGATCCTCGACTCTGGTGCTACAGACCATATGACTCATATTTCAAATAAATTTAAAACCTATACCCCATGTCTAGCAATAGAAAGATTGTTGTTGCTAATGGTTCTACAACCACAGTAGCAGGAATAGGAGATGTCCAAGTTACCCCAAAACTGGTGCTTAAAAATGTTCTCCATGTTCTTCAGTTATCTACAAATTTGGTTTCCATACAAAAACTTACCAAAGATCTAACTGGTTGTGTTCGGGGAAGAAGATTGGACTTGCTAAGGAGCGTAATGGACTCTATTACTTAGATACATCAAGTCAACCAAAATTCAATAAATATGCCTTGTCTACATTGTTTTCTTCTTTCAATAAAGATGCCAAATGGTTACATCATAGGCGTCTAGGTCATGTGTCTTTTCCTACGTTGAAAATTATATTTCCTTCTTTGTTCAAGGGATTTGATGTTCAGTTTTTTCATTGTGATATTTGTGAGTATGCGAAACACACTCGTGTACCATTCCCTGTCAGTGATAAAAGAACTTCATTTCCTTTCTTTTTAATCCATAGTGATATTTGGGGGCCATCGATTGTCCCAAACATCTCAAAGTCTAAGTGATTTGTCACATTTATTAATGATTGCACAAGAGTCTGTTGGATCTATTTACTCAAGAATAAGTCTGATGTGAGTCATATTTCCCGCAAAGATTCAAAATCAATTTGGCACCAAGATAAAACACTTACGTTCAGACAGTGCTCGTGATTATTTCAATTAAATCTTGAGTCCATATTTCCAAAAAGAAGGAATTATACACGAATCATCTTGTATTACCACTCCACAACAAAATGGAGTGGCAGAAAGAAAAAACATACATCTTCTTGAGCGCACTAGAGCCTTACTGTTTCAACAAAATGCATGAAAAACATATTGGGGAGAAGCTGTACTCACATTAACTTACGTCATAAACAAAACTCCTTCCAGGGTCTTGGGGTTTCAAAGTCCACTAGAAAATCTGTCGAAACTCTACCCTGATACTCGGTCTTCCTCCATCCTCACTCCTCGGGTTTTTGGGTGTACTTCCTTTGTCCATGTTCATAGTCATAACCGTGGGAAGTTAGATCCTCGTGCTCTTAAATGTGTCTTCGTGGGGTACTCATCTACCCAAAAGGGTTATAAATGTTATCACCCACCTACTAAAAAATTCCATGTCTCAGCCGATGTTACATTTGTTGAAAATAAGCCCTATTTCACCACTCCTTATCTTCAGGAGGAGTTACTAAAAACTATCCACCTCTAGAGTTGTCCAAATCTGAGTCGTCCAAACCTGAGTCTCAAAATTAGAAGTCAATTCCACAATCTAATGGGTTGGAAGAAAAAAGGGAAGGAGACAAAAAAATCTTTGACTGGTTCCAGTTTGACAAGGTGTATGCAAGGAAAGGAGATAACATTGTGACTACAAGGCAAGAACAATCTTCTGATCCAAGACCCGGAAATGAGGTAACAATGAGTGAATCAACAGACCATCCTTCTACCAACCCTGAACCACCTTGTCCAGAGCCTCTTAACCTTGACCAAGACCTACAACTACCTATTGCTGTAGGAAAAAGACATGAGAAAGGACCAAAAAGGCCCCTATACCCATTGTCACATTTTGTGTCATTTGAGAAATTCCCCCAAGCCATCAAAGTTTCCCTTCCACCTTAAACACAGTTTCTATTCCTAGCTCATTGTCTGAAGCATTATCAAAGAAAGAGTGGAGACTTGCTATGGAAGTAGAAATGGATGTATTAGAGAAGAATAGGACTTGGGAATTGGTTGATATACCAAAGGGGTAAGAAAGCAGTGGGTTGTAAGTGGGTGTATGCAGTAAAATTTCAGGTAGTTGGGTCCCTAGAACGCTACAAGATGAGGTTAGTAGCAAAAGGATATAGCAGACATATGGAGTAGATTATCAAGAAACGTTTGCTTTGGTAGCAAAGATGAATACAGTGAAGATTTTGTTGTCATTGGCTGTTAATTTTGATCAGGAATTGCAGCAAGATGATGTGAAGAACGCATTTCTTCACGGAGAATAAGAAGAGGAGATTTATACATTCCACCAGGATTTAGTGGGGTTGACAAGAATAAGGTTTGTCGATTAAAAAAGGCGTTATATGGGCTGAAACGATCCCCATGTGCTTGGTTTGGACGGTTTGCCAAGGTGATGATAGCTAGTGGCGACAAGCAAAGTCAGAAGGATCACACTCTTCTTATCAAACATTCGGCCTCAGGGGGAGTCACTGTTTTAATTGTATACATGGATGACATTCTAGTCACAGGAAATGATGAAGTAGAGAATTTGAAATAAAAGATTTAGGAAGATTGAAGTATTTCCTTAGAACTGAGGTGGCTCAATCAAGGAAGGGAATTGTTATTTCTCAATAAAAGTATGTTACGGACCTACTCAAAGAAACAGGCATGACAGCTAGCAAACCAGTTGGAACTCCCATTAAACAAAATCATAGATTAAGTGAGGCTCTTGGAGATAAGGCAGTGGACAGAGAGATGTACCAAAGACTTGTTGGGAAACTCATCTATCTCGCACATCTAGGCCAAATATAGCTTACTCAGTCAGTTTTATTAATCAGTTTATGCATGATCCTAGAGAAATTCACCTACAGGCAGTCTACAAAGTACAACATTACTTAAAGGCGCATCCTGGGAAGGGAATTTTATTCAAAAGGGATTTGAAATTGATCTGGCAGTTTATACAAATGTAAACTTTGCAAGGTCTCCAGTCGACAGGCGATCAACTTCGGGCTATTGTACATTCCTTAAAGGAAATTTGATATCCTGGAGAAGTAAGAAACAAAGTGTAGTTGCAAGGTCAAGCGTCGAAGCATAATTCAGAGCTATGGAAGCAGGAATATGTCAACTATTGTGGGTCAAAATTATCCTAGAGGATCTTAAAATTCAATGGAGCAAATGAAACTATATTGTGAGGACAAATCAGCTATAAGTATAGCCTACAACCCAGTGCAACATGACCGGACGAAACACATAGAGATTTGCACTCCGTATGTTCCGACAAGACTTCAACTTGCAGATGTGAGGATAAAAGGATTGTGTACCAACATGTTTCATGAGAATGTTAGCATGCTGGGAATGAATGATCTATATTCACCAGCTTGAGGGGGAGTGTAGGAAATCTCAGATGAGTGATCTTAGGGAAAGTTGGTAGAGGAAATCAGGGCCAAAAATCTGGTCCTAAAGTTAAGGGAATTAGCTGTGATCCTACCTAGTTTAGTGTAACAAAAACTTGTATATATAGACTAGAATGAATTGTAAATCATTATTGAATTAATAAAATATTAGAATTCTCTTTCTACAGAACTTAATAGCAATTAGCAAATGCAAAATTGCATTGTTGCAATAAAATAAATGAAATAAAGGAAGTTACATAATAAAATGTTTCACCTTTACACGTCTTGTTGCGGCAACTTGTTCCACCTTATGAACAAATTGATCAAATGAGTAATAAGGGAGCAAACGAGAGTGCCATTCAGTGTATAGACCTATTAAATTCCCCAAATCACTAACCTACAGAAGACAATAAAGAAATGAACAGAGGATTTAAGATCAAAGCAATAAAAAGGCAAAACTATATACATACACGATTGTAGTGATATCCATATTCTTCAGATATAACAAGGGAAGTAGAAGGCTTATGCTGAGAGAAACCAAACATATATTCTGGTACTACAAGGCAGTGTAGGAAACTTAAGAGACTCACATCCTAGATTCAAGTCGGTTGGTTTCAACTAAGTAACTTCTGTTACTTCTACATTCTAGTGGTTCAACTTTTCCGAACTTGGTTGCATTCTCCAATATAAAATTATTATTAGAAATTACTGAATGCAAATGTAATATCTCTTTTATATTATCTGTGTGTGTGTGTTGAAATACTGCCAGAGGTTGATTCCAAAATCCAAACCTTCTTTATCCAATTTGGTCAAAGGAATAAGTGAAATATTTTTACTGCATTGCATTAACCAAGATGCCGTTCAATGTTATAGTTCGTTGGACTTCAATTTTAAGCAAATCATGTTCCCAACTCAACTCAGTCCATCCGAAACGAATGTATTACTGCTAACCAGTAGTAAGGAATGATGCATGTAAAACATATCGAGCACAATGTGTAAGAGATGCATCATACTATTTAATGTGATGATTCACTTGACAAATTCATACGAGAACCTCAAACGAGCTATTATGAGCAAGTCTGACTTTTTTTTGTCGGGGGGAACGTGGGGTTTGAACCCCTTGATCTTGAGAAGGAAAACCTCTTCTAATGACCATTTGACATGTAAGGCCTAGTCATGAGCAAATATGATATTGAGTTAACTTCGTATAAAAAGAATGAGAACTCTCACTTATCGCTAATTTTGAATGCGTTTTACAATTTAAAATGATAAGGCAAGTTTCTTGATCTAAAAACGCAATATGTCTATTTGTAATTCTTTTTCCCATGAGTGTGTTGGTTTAAATGCCATAAATAAACCTGATCGATTAAACAAAACTTTTACTACAGTTGCCCACAAAGGCATTATTATAGTATGTTGTGAAACATTAAAAATAAAAAAATAAAAACCAATTTCTAGCAGGCTTTGATGCTGAATTTATAGCAATATTTGCCATGCTTGGCAGGCAGCTTATCTAAAAATCAGTCTCCTCCAAAATTGGAAAAATGAATTCACTTATTTCTCTAGTCCCCTTATTTATGTTTCTTAAAGTAGAGATAAGCACCCATGAGAATCAGAGATTTCACAAATTGGAAAACCAAATTCCCAGTCAGTTAAGAAATGCACGTAAGTTAAAATAGTTAGATCGGTGTTGACTGTCAGAAGGATAAATTAGATAGCTTAGGAGTTGAGGTGGGTAATTGAGATAGAACCTCGTGTCCGCGGCCCCGATATTTGAATGCACGAGGGAAATGACGAAGAACGTAGCCAAGACCATTCTCCGACAGAAGGAGCTCAGGAGTAAGCTTTGGTCTGGACCTCGGTATTTTCTTGACCTTTGGAGCAGGTTTCAAGGCACCAGTACCAGCATCACCACCAACACCAAAAGATGAAGATTTGGATGAAGAGTTGATTGGGGCAGCACTAGGATTAGGGTTTGGAGCAGAGGAAGGACAGTCACGGGACCAATGGCCTGGTCTCCCGCACTTGTAGCATCCTGTAGGCGCTGGCGTCGCCGTCGTCTTCTCCATCTCAAATTTTTTTTTCCTTTTCCCTGCGTGATTTACTTTATTTTAACAATGTTATGAGAATCAAAAACATATTGATTTGATATTGTAGTATACGATCAATTTTAATCGGACGACTAGGAATGACCATGATGTGGCAGGCCCACGTCAAATTTATAAAAGGAAGCGGCTGGATTAATTATTGGCGGAAAAAGAGGCGGGAACTAAATACCCTATTTAATTTGGATGGGAGTGCATCAAGCTCGCGGGTCAGAGTTAGAGGTGATATCTGGTTCGGTTCAGCCCGTAAAATCAGATGAATCAGCCCGTTATAATTTGGGTTTGGTACGGTACTGATCTGTACCAGGTCGGTAAAGTCTGTGGATCAGGCTCGGGCCATCACGGGATTTACATTCAAGACCTATAATTCTACCTGGATGCTAGGTCTAGCGGGCCTCAGCTCGACCGGCCCGTGAATCCATTCATTTTATCTCAAAGGCCAAAGAATTATGCGTGTATTGAAATTTGAACTCTTACCTCTTCCTTATAAATCACACTCATTACTAATAGACCAAAACAAGTTTTGCTAATATATTGTTTAAAATATATTATTCTTGTTTTTTAACACATTTTATCGAAATTTCATAGAATATAATTTTGAGATAAACGTATTTAATTAAATAAAAACAATATTTTTATTTAAATGAATATTTTATTCAATAAAAAATAGGATTCAATAAAACTTTAAAAAATATTGGTTTAATATTCCTAATATATTTTGTTTTGTTAATGAACATGAATTATAAATTAGTTATTAATTACTTACTGTATTTTTAGATTTTACATGAATATGACAAGTTTATGACTGGTGACGAGACAACGTTTATCAAAATTAGTCGGAAAAAATGACACGTCACTTTTGATGACAACAAGAAAAGGAACGATCATCGATATTTGGTTTGTAAGTAATGATTCTTCTCCCACTATAAATAAGATTTTATGAGTAGATTGGATAAACATAACTTTCTCAGTATCAATCAATTATGTGATAAAAACTATGTAGTTATTTTTTAAAAATATTTTTGTTTAATTATTGACAAAGGATCTAATAAAGTTTTATTTGTTGGACAAATGGACGGAAATGTTTAGACCATAAACTTAATAGATTTTTAAAATCATAGTGAATAATGTTTTTGAAAATGATAGTTGGTTATGACATCGAAGACTTGAGCATTCTAGTGTGGATTTTTATGTTCAAAACTTACCAAATATGATATCGTTAAAGGTCTTCCTAAAATCATTTTTTGAAAAAAGACAGTTTATGATGCATGTCAAATGAGTAAACAAGTCAAAAGTTATTTCAAAGCATAACATATAATGTCAACCATTCATTGCACTTACTTCACATAAATTTATTTGGTCCTTCCAAGATTATAAGTCTTGGAGGTACATAGTTGATGATTTTTCAAGATATACTTGGATAATATTTCTCACAAATAAAGATGAAACTTTTAAAAAAAAAATTAGCAAATGTATTCAAAATGGAAAATATTTTATGATTTTAAAAATTAGAAGTGATCATGGTGACGAGTTTGAAAACAAAGAATTTGAAAATTTTACAATGAACATAGTTTTCTCATGAATATTATACTTCTAGAATCTCTGAACAATGGTGTTGTTGAGAGGAAAAATTGGTCGCCATAAAAAATGACAAGAATGATGTTAAATGAACATGGCGTACGACATTTTTTTTGCTCTGGCTGTAAGCACATCTTGCTACATTATAAATCGTGTTTATATTCGTCCTTTATTAAAAATAATTATGAACTTTTCAATGAAAAAGTCCCAAATATTTTTTTTGAATTATTTGGATGTAAATGTTTTATTTTAAATAATATAGACAATTTTGGAAATTTTGATTCAAAGTCTGATATATGAATTTTCTTAAGATACTCCACCACTAGTAAAATATATAGAGTATATAATAAAAGAACTCAAATACTGGAAGAATCCATGCATATTTTTTATGAATCTAAACCTTCTAATGATACTCTTAATCAAGTTGATGAAACTATTAGAAATATAGAATAATTAGATATCAATAAACAATCAACTTAGCCGCCAAAAGAAATTACTTAAGAAGATCACAACCAACTTCCAAAAGAGTGGACATTTGTCAAAGATCATCCACAAAAGCTTGTCGTAAGAGATATAAAAAAAGGGAGTAAAAACTCGAGCATCACTTCACAATATGGGTAATGTTACTTTTATATCTCAGTTAGAACCTTTTAAATGCTGAAAAAGATGAATATTGGATAATTATTATGCAAGAAGAATTAAATATTTTTTGAAAAAAATGAGGCATGGGAACTTATTCCTAGACCAATAAATAAACAGTAGACGAAAATGGAATAGTAACTAAAAATAAAGCTAGACTAGTAGTTCAAGGATATAACAACAAGAAGGAATGGACTTCGATGAAACTTTTGCTCTTGTTGCAAGACTAGAATCAATCCAAATGCGTGTTTTAAATTTTTATTTTATATCAAATGGATTTCAATAGTGCATTTTTAAATAGATGCATCATCGGCGAGGTACTTGTAGAACAATCTCCTTGTTTTTAAAGCTTAAATTTTCCAAATCACGTATATAAAATTAAAAAGGCTAAGCAAATTTTTTATTGATGATGGATTTAGCATCAGTGAAGTAGACAACACCCTTTTCATGAAACTAGAAGGAAAAGATATCTTAATTGTTCAAGTTTGTGTAGATGATATTATTTTTTGCTCTACTAATGATCGTTTGTGCAAGAATTTGGTAACATAATGAGCAAGGAGTTTGAGATGAGTATGATGGGAGAAATTTTTTTTCTTGGACTCAAAATAAAGCAAATGGAAGATGTTATCTTCAATGGTCAAGAAAAATATACCAAAGACTTACTCAAGAAGTTTTGAATGGAGAATGTAAAATCGAGCAATACACCCATGAGTACTATGACAATGCTATATAAGGATGGGAAAGGTAAAAATGTTGACATTACAAAATATCGAGATATGATTGGCTCCTTACTTTTCTTAACTGCAAGCAGACCTGATATTATATTTAGTGTATGTTTATGTGCATGATTTCAAACTTGTCTTGAAGCATCTCACTCGAGCGCTATTAAAAGAATTTGTAAATACCTACATGGGACTGCCAAATTTAGCTTATGGTATCCAAAATGCAAATTCTTTGAGCTAGTTGGTTATTCTTTCTCTGATTTGTCAATACCCAAAGCTATGGAACTTGGGTGTGGGTCTTTTGTCGAAATGGAATGGCCTTATCTTTTTATTTATCGTTAATGGGTTAATGGCGGGGGTGGAAAAATGAAATATAGTATACCCCATCCGAATCAGCATATTTTTTTATTTTACGCCCCGTAATTCTTCCTCAGCCAGGCTTGGGCAGGATAGCAGAGCAAGTACAAGTATTAATTGGCTAGTTGTAAATAGTCTTAGACTGTGGAACAAAGGATTATCCCAGACCTACCTACACCGAGGCATTGATGGTGATTCTCAAATATTGCAGAACAGAATGTGATACATTGAGATAGAATGTAATAGAAACAAAGACACAGGGAACGGGTTACATACTCTTAATGGTCAAAGCGAACTCTTTCATTCCGAATTAAAGAATTCAGAATGAATCAAAACTCCCCAAGTAGGATTCGAACCTACGACCAATCGGTTAACAGCCGACCGCTCTACCACTGAGCTACTGAGGAACAACGGGAAATTAGATCTCATAGAATTCAATTCCCGTTCTCAACCCATGATCAATATGAGCTCGAGGTTTCCTTCGTAACTCCCGGAACTTCTTCGTAATGGCTCAATTTCATGCCTCATTTCATAGAGAACCTCAAAGTGGCTCTATTTCATTATATTCCATCTATATCCCAATTCCATTCATTTAATATCTCTCTGGTGTCATTGAGATAAGAGATGTCATTTCTAGTCTATCTGTTTCTATTTCTATATAGATGGAAAGTTCAAAAATCATCATATAATAATCCAGAAATTGCAATAGAAAAGAAAAATAGAGGTTTGTGATGATTTTTGAATCTTTTATACTAGGTAATCTAGTATCCTTATGCATGAAGATAATCAATTCAGTCGTTGTGATCAGACTCTATTGTGGATTTCTGACCACATTCTCCATAGGGCCCTCTTATCACTTCCTTCTCCAAGCTCGGGTTATGGAAGAAGGAACCAAGAAGAAAGTATCATCAACAACTGATTTTATTACGGGACTGCTCATGATGTTCCTATCGATCTATTATGCGTCTCTGCATCTAGCATTGGGTAGACCTCATACAATAACTGTAATATCCCGACTCTTCGAAAATGGACATTTTTGTAAAATTGATTTCAAAGATAAAATGATTTTAAAATTTGATTTTTAAAAAGTGATTATTTGTAATTTTGGTAAAATAATTTTAATAATATATGGTTTAGTTTAAATTTCAATTATTCAATTTTAAAATAATTTTAATTTATATTATAAAATTTTAGCTCACTCACACCATATGCTTATGTATACCCTAGTATTACCCTAACTCTATTTTATCCTTGATTAAGCAATCTCAACCCTCATTTGAAATTCACTCACACTACATGCATATACACCCTAAACCAACCTTTAACATATTATATATATTTCAAAATAACAGTTTGTTTCGAATTGGAGATTTTAAAATTGTGAATTACACGTATGTTTAACCCTCGGGGATTGGGGCTTCACAATAACAATCCTAGCTCTACCGTATCTTTTGTACCTAGGTATCCATCGTAAGCCTTTCCCCATTTGAACCTCGCCCTTAACTTCTTAACTTTAAGGTTGTGTCATCCTAAGGTACTGCTAAATGGAAGGATCTTATCAACGTCCATGAATGATAAATCATAGATCGAACTGCCGAATCGAAAAAATGGAGTGATATCATATAGCTTTGTATCGGCTAAGTTCACGAGTCGGAGATAAGCGGACTCGAACCGCTGACATCCGCCACAGGGTAAACCACCGCCTCTCAGGCCCCCGACTGATTCTACCATAGAGACCAACGATAGACAATAAATCCCCCCCCCCTGAACACAGGTTACAACTTTCATCGTATTGTGCTCTCCAAAGAGCAACTCTTCTCAAAATCTCAAAAGATGCTGAGTTGGAATCTCATTCTAACTAAGGATTCTTGTGGTTCCGGAGGATCCAGCTACAGGAGAACCAGGAACGGAGAGCTTTCCCCCATTTTCCTCCTGCCTCTTTGGTCTTAAGAATGCTAGTTTTAAGAATGAATGATTGCCCTTCTCCGACCCTTACTGCCCAATAGGAGAGTGGACAGCTAATGCGTTCCACTTATTGAACAAGGTTCTATGGTCGGTCTGCAACCCCTGGATACCGAAAGCGTCTTTGGGGTGATCTCGTAGTTCTTACGGGGTGAAGATGGTGGGGTTGGTCCATGGATTTTCCTTCCCTTTGCCTCATTTCGCTTAAAAGGTTGAAGGGAGATAGTGCATCAAGCTGTTTGCAAGGGCCAACTTGATCCTCTTCCCCAGGGATCCCAGATGAGGGAACCCTAAGAGAGTCACCGACTCCAACTACCGCCCATGTACGATCCATACTAGATCTGACCAACTGACCATCCTACCTCATCTACGTTCTTGACAGCCCATCTTTGTCTTAGTAGAGTCTTTCAGTGGCATGTTTCAGTCATCTTCCCCATTACTTAGAAAACGTGAGCCACCAGTTCAGGTACAAGATACTATCATTACCGCATGGACAATTAGACATCCAACCCGTAATCGTAACGACCCAATTGTAAGAGCGGAGCTCTACCAACTGAGTTATATCCCCCCGAGCCAAGTGGGGCATGCATGAAGGAGTCATATGCTTCTTCTACTCTTTTCCTTGGCGCAGCTGGGCCATCCTGGACTTGAACCAGAGACCTCGCCCGTGAAGTAAATCATCGCACCTACGATCCAACCAATTGGGAGAGAATCAATACATTCTTTTTTGGGAGCGATTCATCCTTCCCGAATGCAGCATACAACTCTCTGTTGTACCGCGCTCTCCAAGTGTGCTTGTTTCCCCATTCTTCCTTACCACGGCAAGTCTTTGTGAAATAACTCCGATGAGAAGAAAAAAGAAGGTGTTAAGAAACCCTCCTGACCCAACCCTAGACACTCTAAGATCTTTCAAGCACACTTCAAGTTAGCTTAAAATATAAAATGTTGATCCTTTATATGTCATACAACTTGTTTGAAATAAATCTCACTCCAAACTATTTTTCAGCCTCTGATTAGTCACCTATCCATTAAAGCTAAAACCCCCCACCACATTATCACATACACCTTGTTCCCTTAAGGTGGTCATGGGAATGAAGTTAACTATCTATATGTTTATCTTCTCTACAAAATTTTGGAGGAGAGAATGTTAATATATGTTACATGATGATGAAATATATGAAGAATTTTGTTCATAACCTATAACGTTGTCTCCCTTATGGAATATGGCTCATGAAAATATTTGAGTTTTTTTAATAGATATGAGGAATGAGGAATTTATTGAGCTGAAAAAGAATAAAATCGTAACTAAAAATTCACTATGAAAGATGTATATAGAGAAGGTTAATGGAGTATGGGTAAAGATCCACCAAGCTGTGAACCATGAACATGAAAATCTGAACACTAATATTCCAAATGTTGAGTTTATCGATAATATGTTTGGTGATGATCCTCATACTGACCATTTCACTTCACTGACTTGCTCCTTCTAGTGAATCCTCCATCTACCCATCTGGGAGAATTGTCTCACACATCTGGAGCTGACATGTACATGCTTGAACGACTGCATCAAAAAATCAATATACGATTTCAAGAAGACATCCCCCATGAGTGTCATTCACAGCTTTCCATCTCATTCTCCGAGTGATGCATAGATTTTTATCTTTTCTTCATGCATGTCAACTTTCTTCCTATCTTGTTTTGCTTCTTTTTTATTATACTAAAGGGGGAGAAAGACTAATGTTTTTATAAAATGAGTATTTTCTATATGCTCTTAAATGTGTTTATCTAGTTTATTTCACTTAATTTTTTATCATATGGCATGTATTTAGGGGGAGTAATGATATGACATGTATTAAGGGGGAGTAATTTAATGGCACGTACTTAGTCGATGTATTTTTGTACTTACATCCTTTATTACACTTGATCATTACCATAAAATGTTATATTTTTAATGGTTTGTCATCATAAAAAGGGGGAGATTGTTGAATATGTTGTTCTAAAATTAATTTTGAAAATAAAAAATCATTATTGTATGAGTATTAAGCTATAAAGTGTACATGAATAATCACAAGATAGATGCATGGAAAGCTTGAAGGAAAATGGATGCGAAGAATTTATTTCATTTTCATGTATTTTGTAATAGGAACTCAACTAGGTTTGTTTAATTTATTTTAGGCTCAAGAATACAGTCAAACACACATTACCTAGATATAATCAACCGTCTATGTCCTAAAATATACCCTACAAGCTAGAAAGTCCACAAATCCATCGAGAGAGTCATACGGACAAGAAAATTCACTGAATCAAGACATTTGAGGTATACATGTTCCCTAACTAGCGCTACCAGTTTGCATTTAAGGAAATTACTTGTTTAATTGTCCAACCGATAGAAAAATCGTTGTGTCGATTTGACTGATAAGGAATAAATCCTTAATTCAAGCACCAATGCAATCGGTTCTCCAAACTGGTTTGACCAATTCCATGCCATTTTTCACCCATAAAATAGGCGAGCCATTTCACATGAGCAAATATGTAATATTCTCACACCTTTGTCTCGTACTCTTGAGTGTAGAGTTATTAAATCTTCGTAAGTGATAGAAATAGTTGTGAGAGAAGAAAGAAATTGTGAGAGAGTTCTTGAATTTTTCTGTAAGAGATTTGAAGATCTCGAAGAGCTTGTTATCAAGTTCTAATTGCTACCATAAATCAATAGCGACTGTAAAATGTTTGATCTCCCCCTTAAGAAGGTCATTGAGAAAAATCAGCAAGAGAGGTCCTTAAGCTTTTCGAAACCACGATAAAATAATGTATCGTATCTCTCTGCCTACTCTCTTTATATTCACACACTTTATTTCTTGCACATTCGTAATTGCTACTTATATTTAGTACTTATTTTAACATACATGTGTTTAATTTTTAAATTGTACGCATTCACCCAATTCCCCCCTCTTGGTTGGCCATTTTGATCCTTCAGGATAAGGGAAAGAAGCTTCACTAGCATTAGTCGCCATGCTCGACCAAATGGTGACCAGAACATAAGAAAGAGTGAGTGAGTGAGAGAGAGAGAAAGAAAGAGCAATAAGGACAAAACAAAAAATAGAGAATCAAGCAAGGGGAAGTGATATAAAGAGACGACATGTCAAAGTTGGTTGACGATGACTAGCTACAGGCGTGAAGGAGAGGGAATAAATGTGGCACGAATCGCTCATTGCAATAGTAACGAGAAGGGTGAAAGAACAAAATGGAGAGAGCGATATAAGAGAGAACCATAGAGAGGAGAGCAAAAGACTCCCAAAACTTACCGAAAGAAAACTGGAAGTCGAAGATGATGGAAGCTGGCAAAGATGGCACAAGGAGGAATGAAAAAGTCAAAAATATTAAAATTTGGGGTGTAGAGGAGTCCAGAACACCGTCCCATCCTGAGAATCTGTTGCCAGCAGAGAATCTGTTGCCAGCAGAGAATCTGTATACAATTTTACTATGTAAATTTGAACAATTTGACATTGAATTTATTTGTACGATGTAAATAAAAAAATTATTTTAATATTTGACGTAGTAAGAGAAAAATAAATAATTTGATTTTATTGGTGGAGTTAATAAAATAGTTAATTAATTAGTGCATAAAATTAATATATATATATATATATAAGATATTGTATATATTAGAATCTATAAATAGTCAATAATTTTATTAGTCATACAATTTATATAACGTTTTCAACAACTTTATCAAACTCTCCCAACAACTTTATCCAATTTTCCTATATACCAAACAAATAAATCTAACTTTTTTAGTCAATTTTTTACTCAACCATGTGTTACCAACACATGATAATCTTAATATCTTGTCATCTAACTTTACCACTTAAACTTACCTAGCAATTTAATTTTTTTAGTATTCTTACTTAACCCGTACCAAACAATCCTTAGGAGATTTATTCAAAAGAATAGAGTCAGGCAACATAAGATCAGCGTTCTTTATCTTCATGTTAGGTATAAAACATAAAGATAAGATTCAAAACCAAGAATCCATTTGTGAGGCTAAATATTAATAGTAGAGCCAATCCCAAGTCTCAAATAAGATTGTTTCTAACAACTTCCTTCACAAGCCACAAACTTTTCCAAGCTCAAGAGCTGTATTTACCTTCTGCAAATGATTTTTTCAGTATGGAGAACCACTTACAAAAAATAATAAAGATAATAATTTAGGAGGCCACGAGAGAGTAGATACACCATGATTTACGTGGAAGACCCTTAAAGAGAATAAAAATCACGGGAAGAACTATGATATTCTATTATATTTTATAGAGGTTCGTGTCTCTTAGGTCTGTGTTTTTTTGTATGTTGTTATATATGCCTATATTTATAGGCTTTCAATTCGTTACACAGAATCTGATACAACTTATCTAATTCTATCTGAAAATAAGATCAACAGAATATTCCACTGTGATCTAGTTTATCAACATTAACAACTTAAGTAAATATCGACCGTCTGATCAATTCAATGGTATGGTTCTCCATACCGAAAAAATTCTTCATAACCGTCTGGTTGATTCTACGGTTCTCGTTCTATCTTCTTTGGAGTCTTCGGTCTAGTCTTTCCACGAGTAATGTGAATTTTTGTCTATTCAGTGGCCTCCATTACACTCAACCAAATTTTATTCGTTGAGGTGTAATGATTTGTCTTTTCTTATTATGATGTTATGTCTGCCCATTTTCTGTTCTCATGTGCTTCTTGAAAACATGCGACATTATTTTTCCATGTAACTTTTCGATTATTTGTTGTCAGTGATGGTTTCTCCTTTTCTTTCTGTCGTTATGCTATTCTGTTCCCGTTCACAGATGCATTGCGCTTGTCGAACACTTTTTTTATCAGTTTGTTGTTGATGATGATTACTTCTTCATCTTTGTTACGTCTTTTTGTTCCTTTCGCTACAGACTTATTAATAGAGTTTTTCTCGTTTCTTCATTTTTCATTTTCATTCTCTCACACATTAAGATCTATGACAATAATGTTGTACAAGAATAATAACATAATAATTTATTGAAATGAGTAAAGAGTGAGTGTATCATTTCATAATTGCATCGCATGAGTTTGAGTTTGATGTTCCATATTTGTTGGTAGAGTTTCTACTGTTTCCTTGTTTTCTTTTTTCCTTCACTCGTTTCATATTTTTCCTTTGTACTCTTGCTTCGATCAATATGAGTCACTCTGTTTGTGCAATTTTCCTTCTATTGAACTCCTTTTGTTATACTTCATTCAAAGACTTAGCAAAATTTGGGGATCAAAATCTGGTATTGTGAGACTTCAAGCTTCCTACAAATTCTGTTCTTAAATACTTAGTAACTTTTGGCTCACAGTTCTCTTGAGAATAACTATGTTCTTTTGTGAAATATGTTCTCAGGGATAAGACTTTAATTTCTGTATGATATATATACTTCCTTAAGGACTTAGTTTCAAATAAAGAACCATGTCCCTATCTTCATTCTTTGAGAATGAATTATGAATTGTTGTTTTCTTTTGAGAGGAGAACTTATGTTCAAATAAACAACCATGACCCCATTTTTATTTTGAGAGAATGAATTATGAACTACCGTTTTATTTTGAGAGGAGGGTTTTGGTTCAAATAAAGAACCATGACTTCGTTTTCATTTCCTTCTGAGAACGACGTGTGTAGACACTCTCAAGGACTTAGGCTCCTTCCGTGAAACCATGACCGTGTTTTGATTTACTATCGGTTCATCAATAGTGTTTTTACCGTTTCCTTTCATTTCATATTTCTCCATTTCCCCTTTTTGATTTTCTTTTTCTCCTTTTAGCTTTTCCCTTTATTTTCTAGCTTTTTTTTCTTTACTCCTGGCCTTCCTATTCTAAATTGTTGAAGCTGCGGCCTTCCTTTACTTAACCTTCTTTTCTCGGCCTTCCTTTACTTAGCCTTCTTTTCTCGGCCTTCCTTTACTTAGCCTTCTTTTCTCGGCCTTCCTTTACTTAGCCTTCTTTTCTCAGCCTTTCTTTACTGGCGTTTCTTTACTCAACTTTCCTTTCGAGACCTTTCTTTACTCAACTTTCCTTTCTTGACTTTTCTTTACTCGACTTTTCTTTACTCAACTTTTCATTTCTACCTTTCTTTACTAAGCTCTGCCTTTCTTTTCACTTTTCTTTACTTAACTTTTCTTTACCGGCATTTCTTTACTCACATTTTCTTTTCTGCCTTTGTTTACTCAGCTCAGCCTTTCTTTTCACTCTTATTTACTCGGCTTTTATTTTCTCATCTTTTCTTTTTTGCCTGTATTTTCTCAGCTCTTCTTTTCTACCTTTCTTTTCTCAGCTTTTCTTTACCCAGCTCTTCTTTTCTGCCTTTCTTTACCCAGCTTAACATTTTTTTCATTTTTTTACTTGATTTTTCTTTTCTCAGTTTTTCTTTACTCAGATTTTTTTTCTACATTTCTTTACTCAGTATTTTCTTCTCTACCTTTCTTTATTCATCTCAGCCTTTCTTTTCACTTTTTTTACTCGACTTTTCTTTACTCAACTTTTCTTTACTGAGCTTTCTTTAATCAACTTTTCTTTTTCTGTCTTTCTTTACTCAGCTCAGCCTTTCTGCCTTTCTTTACTCAGCACAACTTTTCTTTTCACTTTCCTTACTCGACTTTTCTTTATTGGTCTTTCTTTACTCAACTTTTCTTTTCTGAGTTTCTTTACTCGGCTTAGCCTTTTCTTGGAACATATTTCTGTTATGAAATTCTTCTCCTTCTTTTTTTGAGTTGTTCATTCTCTTTCTTCTGTTCTCGTCCTTTGTCCATCGTGACTTGTGTTTCAGTTCATTTTGAGAGTATGACTTACGTGTTGCCCTTCTTAAGGACTCACGCTCTTAGTTCCTTCTAGGAGTAGAACTTATGAATTGCCCATCCCAAGGAATTACGTCCTTAGTTTCTTCTGAGAGTAGGACTTATGAATTGTCCCTCCTAAGGACTTACCCCCTTATTTAATTCTAAGAGTAAGACTTATGAATTGCCCCTCCTAAGGACTTACGCCTTTAGTTCCTTTCGAGAGTAGGACTTATGAATTTCCCATCCAAGGACTTACGTCCTTAGTTCATTCTGAGAGTAGGACTTACGAATTTCCCCTCCCAAGGACTTACGTCCTTAGTTCATTCTGAGAGTAGGACTTACGAATTTTCACTCTCAATGACTTACACCCTTAGTTCATTCTAAGAGTAAGACTTACGAATTGTCCATCTCAATGACTTACATCCTTAGTTCATTCTGAGATTAGAACTTATGAACTGACCTTCACAAGAACTTACGGCCTTAATTCCGTTGTCGAAGAAGAAAGAGAGTTGACAGCCATAAGTTTTGGTTGAGATCTCGAAATCAAATTCCATGAGATCCTTCTAAAAGTTTATTTCCATATGCTTTCGATTATACATAATCCTCCATGTAATTAGCTTCCAATTGATGGTGTATAATTTTCAAATTTGTCTGTTCTACATAATCTATCTTTTTGAACAACCTTCATGAAAATTATTATAACTTTTGTTCGGAAGCTCCGAATCAAGTTCTGCAAAAAATTTCAAGAATTATACATCTGTATTTTTTCAAAAATATATAGTTTATCATATAATATTGTCTAAAATGAAGCAGCCTAAAGATTTAATTTGAAGGACGTGAATAATCTTACTTTTCTGAGCGATATGTACAAAAATTCAATAACTTTTGATGAAAATCTCCAAATTGAATTACATAATCAATAAGTAGACTTTTTTATCTTTCTGATGATGTAAGATTCACTGTGTAGCTGGCTCCTAGTAAATACAGTTTAATTTTCACATAATTCGCTTTCTTGAGCAGCCTCTATGAGAATCGTCATAAATTTTTCTCAAGAGCTCCAAATCAAGTTTTGCAAAATCCTTCAAGCAATAGACATCAATATCTTTCTAATGATATATTTTTGTATTGTAATATAATCTAACTTTATACAGTCTAAAAATTAAATTTGAAAAGCTTTCATATGTTTAATTTACTGAATAACACCACACTGATTGGGAGCTTCAAATTGATTTCTATAACATTCTCTACAAAGTAGATTTTTGTATATTTCTATTGATATAAGATTCATCATGTAGTTGGCCCCCAATAAATGTAGTTTAATTTCTGAATTTAAGGTTCTGCAAAATCAATTTTCCTGAACAACCTTAATAAAAATTGTCATAATTTTCGTTCAAGAGCTACAAATCAAGATCTGATTTTTTTTCAAGAAGTAGATATCCATATATTTCTAGCGATATATAATATAATATGTAAGTCCATTTAATTATGTTAAAAAATTTAAATTTGGAAGACGTGATTAAGTTTACTTTTCTGTAAGAAGACTACCATACTTTTAATCTGGAGTCCAACTTGAATTTTGTAACATTCTCCATAAAGCAGACTCCCACATCTTTATAATTATTTCTTCCAACTTTTTCGTTTCGGTTTCCATTTCTGTTCTCGTTGTTGCTTCTGTTGTTAAGACATTTCTATTCCCGTTGTCAAGACATTTTGTTCTCATTGTCAAGGCAATTTTGTTTCCGTCATCAATACATTTCATTCCCGTTGTCATGACCTTTATGTTTCCATCATCATGAAATTTTTATTTCCATGGTTACAACTTTTCTGTTTCTGTCATCATGACATTTCTGTTCACATCATCACGGCGTCTCAGTTCTCGTAGTCATGACATTTTTGTTCTCGTTATTTGTACATCTTTTATTTTCCTCATAAAGTCCATTTGAAGGACTATCAAGTCGTAGCCTTCTATTCTAAAAATTTGAATGGCTGTCTTTTTGGTTTTCTCGTTCTGTAATGAAGTGGCAGATTTCTCATTCTGAAGTTGCAGTTTTCCCATTCTGAAATGACAGCTTTCTTGACTTCCCCATTCTGAGAGGTTTGAGTGTGGTCTTCTATGCTTGGCCTTCCTTTTCTAGGATTTTCTTTACGCGGCCTGTCTTTACTTGGCCTTTCTTTACTCGGCCTTTCTTTACTTGACCTTCCTTTACCTTATTTTTCTACTATAAAATTCTTCTTTCCTTCCTTTTTTTTGTTTTTGGTTCCGTATTGCGTTTTTCATTTTTGCTTACAACTCGTTCCGCTTCTGGTTCCATTGTTGAAGGGGCGTTTGGTTTGGTTTTGAGCATTTTGGGAAGGGATTTATTGAGTTCGACTCTCCAATGAACCAAAATGTAAAGGATTTTTTTTCGGTATGGGGAACCCTTTACAAAAGAATAATAAAGATAATAATTTAAAGAGAGAATGAGAGAGTAGAGACACCATGATTTACGTGTAAAACCCTTAAATGGAAGAAAAATCATGGGAATAACTATGATATTCTCTTATATTTTATAGAGGTTTGTGTCTCTTAGGTCTGTGTTGTTTTTTGTATGTTGCTATATATGCATCTATTTATAGGTTTTCAATCAGTTATACAGAATCTGATACAGCTTATCAAATTCTTTCTAAAAATAGGATCAACAGAATATTTCATTGAGATCTAACTTATCAATATTAAAAAATTAAGTAAATCTTGACCGTCTGATCAATCTAATAGTCTTGATTAAATTCTCTTCGGATTGTCACGTTAGTAAGTCATGTACTTTCGTCTTATTGGTCTCTTCTTCATAATCGTCTGATTGATCCTACGGTTCTCATTTTATCTTATTTTCGATGAAGTTTTCGGTCTAAATCTTAGCACGTGTCATGTAAAATTTTGTCTGTTCACCTTCCTTAACCTCAATGAATTCATAATTACAAAAATAGAGACTCTTAAAAAGTTTAAAACAAAGACAATTAGGATTTTAAGGACAACCCAATTTCGTTTGGCCAATAAACATAAGTTAAAACATTCCAAATTCCTAAAGCGAAGCCCACTCTCATCCTTATTAAGAATCGTCTTATAACTACCACCAAAAGCGCATAGTTGTTGACCTAGTGGTTTATGGACCTAGTGACTTATGAAGGACTTTGATGGAACTTTAGTGGTGTTTGTTGTTTTAAAACTTTGGTGATATTACTTTTGATTTGTATTGAACTCTATTTTATTATTTTGGTTTTTATATTAAACTTTGTGACTTTTGCTGAAGAATTCAGTGACTTGCATGGAGCTTTTGTTGAGGAATATTTCCTCTCTGATGGGTAGTATCATGATATTTTTTTGTCAAAGTTATATTTAAATTTTAAGGGGAATGATGATATATGACTCGAACCCCGACCTCTAAAGGATAGGGATTGGGGCTTAACCAACTGCGTCAACTCAATTTATCGGGTGGTTTCATAACTTTACCAACATATAATCATAAGACATTCACATTGAAATTTGCCATGAGTTGATATTTTATGGATGATATTATCTCCTTCATCATTAGAAGCTTTACAAATTTGACGCAAAGAAAACTATCCCATAAAAATAATATATTCAATTAGAACTTTGAAAATTAATATGTTCAATATCAAGGTATAGTAGCCAATTTCTGAGAATTTTTGGACCAAGTAAAAATGTTAAGAGGAATTGTAGATGGATGATGAGCCAATTTTCTAAATTGTAATAGATGTGTGGAGATCCAAATACAGATTGCTAAGATAGATGATGAATGACCAAAGTCTTTTCCAGGACTGATTAGCTTATGATCCAAAATAATGTATTGTGTTAGTAAGGCTTTTTGCAAATGGAAAATTTACACATCTAAACAAGTTTAAAATTAATATTTTGATAAACGTCATATTTTTTAAAATTTTAGGTAAATAGCAAGTTGCTATAATTGTCAATAATTATTGACCTAAATGTCCTTTAATCTATTTATGGGGTGCTTTATAAAAGTAACTTAAAATTAGTCAATAAGTATAAGAAGATATAGTCAATAGATTTAAAACATATATACAAGTGATTGATAAATAGGTAGGTGACAACCTAGTTAGAATGTATCTAATTTATAGTAATGCAACTCTCAAAGTCGATAAATAAAAAATAATAAATTTATGATACTTAGAGTTTCCATGATTATTATAAATTTTTGTTTAAATGAATACTTTATTGGGATATACTTAATTTATAGTGATGTAACTACTTAATTCAATGAATAAAATAACTATTTTACTTAGTATGACAAGTTTTTCTATTGAGATTATAAAGTAAGAAAGGAAAATAATTAAAAGAAAAGTAACATGACTTTCATATAGCTTAATTGTAATCCCTATATTTTATCTATTCCCCACCAAGGTTCAACTCTCTTCATCTAAATTTTTTAGAATTACATCATATTAAATGGAGGAAAAACGGATCAGTCTAGTTATTTAATCGGGATCGGCCAGTGAATCGGCCCGGCCCGTGTCCTCACAAGCCGATTCAGTGATCCTGACATGTCTCCCTAAATTCCAGCAGCCCGACCCATGAACCACTTGAAAAGTCCTAAGACCGGCACATGAACCGCCTGATCCGGCCCGGTTTCCATCTCTATATAATATCAGTGATTGACTACATATCTTTATTGTTTTTTTTCAGAAAAATAGCATATAAAAGATATGATCTAATGGTGTAAAAATTGACTATAATCCATTTTATTAGCAGAATATTAACTTCTTATAATTAAGAGATGATGATTCTATTAAACAACATTAGTTAAATTTTAGAACACCATTAAATTTCTTAAATAAATTATATTAAAATTAAATAAAAACTATAAATAAAATCAAACTAGAATCTATAAAATCAAGAGTATTAATGTCTATTTATTTTTTATCATTAAATGATTGATGGGGTGTCATGAAAAGTTGTCTATTATTCAAAAATAAAAAACATTTTATATTTTAAATTGAGATTTAAAAATTGATTATTTGATGTAATTATTTTTCGCATATTTGTCTTGCTTCTCATAGAGCCTTTAGTTGTTGGTAGTAGTTGGCTAGAGAGGCCGAAAACAGCCCGCAAAAGCAAGTCCATAAAAGGCTCAAGCTAGGCAGTCCAAAAAGGTCTATCTCACCGTCCCGGCACCACACGGTTTTTCTCTTCAAAACAAAATTATCTTGTCCCGGTTCAAAAAATCTCAAAATTTGTCTTGTTTTATCTCGTGCACACATTTAATTAAAGTAGAGTTTAAAAAATTAGGAATTGGGTATATATACACACATGTATAAGTATTACAACAAAACTACACAATTACCCCTAGAGAGTAATGGGGTATCACAATACTCCTCTCAGCATCCAACAACTTGTATTAAAACTAAAAAAAAGACTAGTGAAAAAATAAAGAGATAAAATAAAATTCGCTGGTGAGAGAAAGAAAGGGCTCGATTGTCGAACGACCTAGTGAATGGAATGGAATTTGGAAGAACAAAATATCTTAAGGGAAGAAAAGCAAAAAAAAAATTACTGCCTTAAGAGCCAAAATAAATACCCCGTCTATTTCCGATTTTTTTAAACCCTATTTATGTATTGTTAAGTACACGGTTATCCTTGGCTAGATCCGCGTGAAATAAGCTATGACCTTATTATTATTATTATCTTTTATCATAAGCAACGCCCTCATTTGGCAATAAAATGGAATTAAAAATTTGAATTCCTAAAATATGAAAAATGTCATCCTTTGATGGTATTTGAAATCTTCTAAAATTATGGGGTTTTAGATTCTAACAATCTCCATTATCTTTAATACGGAGAAAGTTGCAAATAGATCTATACGATCTCTTACAAACTATCATATTAACTCACGTGTTACCCAACAATATAATTAAAAATTTCAATAATTTTAAGGTGATTAAGCAATTAATTAAGTTTTAAGTGATCAAGTGATGTATAATCATTTATAAGTTTGTGTTTTATGAGTCACTAAAATAATTTGACAAAATAATTTAATAATGATTGTCACATCATTTTATCACTTGTAACTTAATCAATTATTTAATCGGTGTTACTTATAAACTTTTGGGAAAACTATAAATTGATCATTTGAACTATTAAGTTGTTGTTATTTATAATCTTGAACTATTATTTCTGTCATCTATAACCTTTAACTTATTATTTACTGTCAAATATAACATTCCGTCTATAAAGCTGTTAGTACGGTTTAAAACGACGTCGTTTTGATTTATTAAAATAAAAAAAACACCTCTATCAATACTACCTCATTTTGAAATCTCAAAACTAGCTTTACCTCCTGATTTAACAGCTTTCCTTAAGCAAATTCACTACCAAGTGGATCTGAAAGTTTTCCTCTTCTTTCGGAAGGCCCTCTTGATTTAACAGCTTTCCTTAAGCATTTCATTTCAGATCCATAACTAATATCACCTAATTTAATAAAGAAGGAAATTCATTACCGAGTGTTAAACATTCGGGAGGCTTTTCTGAAAGAATTGTCTGAAAAGGTAAATTGGCTCCTCGAGAGATTTTAATTCCAACGAGTTGGCCACCACTTCATCAATGCCCAACGTAGATTTTGACCTCACAATAAACTTTTTACTTCGTGTATTGGCTTTGCAGATTCCTAATTTCACTCCTGCAGAGTTGCAGCTACAACAATTTGATGAACTGAAGGTTTTAATCCTAACAAACCGTCTGATACTCAATGGACAAGAAGCAGAGCTTTTGCATTCTCTGAACAAACTGGTTGTATGGCTGACACATGCGGAAGAGTACGAGTTAGGAAGGGAAGGTTGCGAAACAAACCCGAATTGTGTGACGAAGAGTGAGTGGGAAAGCAACATTTTAGAGTTCAACTGTTCTTCTTCTTCTTTGTTTATCGGTGGTTTGTGCAGCGAACTGTCTTGAGTAAATCTATGGATTGATTCTACTGGTACATGAGACAAACGAGTTGCCACAAGCCAGAGATGAAAGAAAGTCGAGGGTTTCATCGAGCTTTTGTGAATATATGAGCTGTGGTTTAATCTTTAATCACGAAGAAGACGAGGGTTGAGTTTGTGAGGCAAGAATAGTTTTGAGAGTTCAAAACGACGCCGTATTGATAGGAATGTTTTCTTTTTGACAAATCAAAACGTTCAGTCGTTTTAATTTAAAGTTATAGTTGATAGTAAAAAATAAGTTGAAGGTCATAAATGACGAAAATAATAGTTAATGGTTATAAATGACTAACTAAATAGTCCAATAGACTAATTTGTAGTTTTCTCTAAACTTTTTAAATGTATTGACTTTTTCATAATCACATCCTAATAATATTTCTTTAGAAATCATATGTTATTAACTTATTATCCTAAACGACTCTTTTCTAAAAATCATCCATTAAGATGAATACCTGATGTATTAACGACGAGCAATGCTAGCAACACTCACGTGGGCAGTTATGTGGACACTCTCACCCTAAAAACTTGTCACATGTCCTATTTTTTTTTCCATTGATGAAACTGTCAAAATTGACTAAATATTAAGGTATGTCTTTTATTTTTATTTACAACTTTGCCATTAACCTTTCATCTCCCAAACTTCATCCCAAAGTACAACTTTTACTAACTAAAAAATTAGAAATTTCCACTTATTCAAAACGGAAAAGTTCATCTCTTTGCTAAAGTTTGGAGAAGGATTGTTGTGTTGTATTTTATATCATTGCAATTCTCTACTGCAATTTCGCACTCACGAGGTAGCACTTCAAGTATAAGTTGATTCCGCCCGTTCTCTATCCCTATTAATTTTTTGTGGGTTTTCGAGCTGTAATTTTATAAACCGGTAGAGCATCTTCGATGCAGTGATTGATTGGATTGGTAGATTCTGGTTATCTTCAATCTCGGTTTGTCAGATCCGTATTCATCAGAAGTGAAATCTTTTAAATGTCGTCTAGCTTGGTCATCTTCTACGCAGCAGTCATCTGCAAAAATGCCCGCAAGACAATTTTGATGATATTGGTGGATGATGGTGGACTCATTTAAATGTTTTAGTCATTTGTGAAACCCTATGAACAAGAATTTAGTTGTTGATGGCATTTAACATGGTTCTAAAATGATCAAAGGGAAATATCGAGGAAGCTCCGAACCTCAGGGTTTTCGCTTCTTATCATGATTGTTTGATTGCCATGGAAGAAGGTTAATTGCTAAAATAAAAATTTTAGAAAAAGTTCCAAATAAAACCAAAATGCAAATAACATTTGATGGTAAATTTGTAAATAACATCAAAATGCAGTACCCTCAATGTTTAGTTAATTTTGACAGTTTTTATATAAAGAAAAATATGATAAATTTTTAGAATGACAGTGTCTAAATAACACTATTCATACCCGTGTTGCTAGCATTACTCATCAATGACATTCCTGATTACTGGACGCTTTTGCTTTGAATTCGTTCAACGATTTTGTGTGACTTTTCAGAGTGAATAATGTGAAATGCAGACAAGTTGGTTTCTAGTTAAAAAAAACACGTTCTTTTCTTCTCTTTTTAATTTTGTCTCTCTTAAATTATTAATAACTACTAGCATGCAGAGTGTACAGATAGATTTACACATTTATACTGTTTCCAATGATTCAATAATAGTATTCTTTTTCAAATTTTTCTTTTCGCTTCCTCTACACTGAAAAACGAAGAGAGTCAAAGAAAACAAAAAAGAAAGTATGGGTTTTAAGAAAATGCACCCACAAAAAACAGATTGAAAAAGACACATTTTTAAAGTCGCCAATTGTATACTCCGCCGGCCACATATAATCTTTAAACCCCATGTAATTTATACCCATTTGCCCCTTCTACCCTTCTCAACCTCTCTCTCTACCTTTCACCTCTTTCTTAATTTTTATATTTATTAAACTATATAAATTTATTGTTTTATGACGTTTTGTATTTCATAAAATGTTTTTCATTCAAGATAAATTTCTTTATTTTTACAGAAATATATAACTATTACAGCTTCATTTCTAATATTATTTTATGAAATAAATTGGTTTTATATATTGTTTATCTATCTTTATTAATTATAAGTTATATAATTAGTTTTAGTTTTTATTGTCCTCATCAATCAAATAAAAAATGATATACTTTCCTATTGTTCTTTTTATGTGAAAACTCCAATTAGTCAAACGTAACTACTTGATGCTTTCAAGTACTTAAATAAAATTATTTAAATACTTCAAATAGTTATGAGAGTATATACAATACCCAAGTATAGTGTCATAGCTAAATTTTGTTTTATGTAGTTAAATTATATAACTAATTCTAAATAATGTTCTCAGTAGATTTTCTAAACTATTTTTTCTTCTTTTTATTAGTTGGGAGTATTTTATTAGTTATAGTAAGTTTTCTTGAACCTAGTTTATTATCTTCTTTGTGATAATTGTGTAAGTCGTGTGATGAAACTGCATGGCTTGAAAACTTCATTTAGTAATACACAACTATTTGAAGACTTCAAGTATCTTTGTGACACCATCTAGTAAGAGAGTCAAGAAAACTTCATCTACTTGAAAACTCAAGTGGTCAAACATATTCACCTAAAGGCTTCAAAGTAGCTGTGAGAATATCCAGTGTCAAGCTCAAAATATCATAACTACTTGAAGGTTTCAAGTAGTAGAATTTAGTTATTTGAAGACCTCAAGTAGTTATGAGACCTAGACGAGTAACCGATGCATGACTACTTACAATTTTAATTAATAAAACTTGACAACTTGAAGACTTCAAGTATATATGATATACTCAGTCTGGTAGCCGAATTTATAACAAAATATGTGAATGAAGATAAGGGCACATCCTGCCTAAAAAGTTTATCAGATTAGTCTATGTAGTTATTGCTGGAAAAGGTGGTAAAAGTAATAAAGGAAAAATACGAGAAGTGAGTGTGTGTGAATGAAGTGCCTAAGATGTGTTTGCATTTGTCCGACATTAGAAAGGTGAAAGAAATTTGAGTGGTTTATAAACCCAACTCAAGGGCACCCCACATTTTTGGGGAATAGAGGATCTATATGGCACATGGTTCTCTCACACACACGTGCGCCGTCGTCCGTCCGACCGGCTCGGCTCGACACGACCTAACTTGGCTCGACTTGGTCCAGTTGAAGGCTTTATTTTTTGCAGAATTTTTCTCGATTTTTCTTGGATAATAAGGCTTTGAAACAACTTTTGCAACAACTCAACGTTCACTTTCTTGTTCCTCAACTTTTGCAACAACTTTGCTTATTTTTCAAGCGGAGATTTTCGCACGTTTGGAACTGCTTTGCTTGGAAATCATGCAGCTCCAGACGTCATCCCTCTATAAATAGAGGTGTTGGGCAGTGAGCACACTTTGCTTCACAGTTCAGATCCATATTGTTTTACAGATTTGTATATTGTTTCTTTCATTTTTATCTTAGTTTGTGAGAGAGAAAATATTGAGAGTTCTGACAGAAGTTGGGATACTAGTTGTTGTTCCCTACCGGTGGAGGATGAACTCTAGCTTTAGGACATTGCAAATTTTGCAATCCTCAATCTATTCTTATTTCGTTTCAATTGGTAATTGTCCTTCAATTTTTTAAGTTGTAATAATTCTCAATATTTAATACAATCTGTTTATGCAATCTTCTTGCTCTATTACTATCAACAATCTAAATACATAACTTATGGAGGAAACTGCAATCAAAGCCGTTAATACTGAGAAACCTAAAAAATTCAAGGGGGATTTAAAATTTTGGCAGCAGAAGATGGTTTTCTACGTCACCACTCTCAATCTGGCTCACCTGTTGAAGGAGGACTATCTTGTAACTCATGTTGACAAACAAATGAAGGAAACTGTCTTAGTAAAAGAAGCTTAGATGCACTGGGCTTCCTTTACCGTAATTACATAGTAATCGAGTTGGTGGACACATTGTATAACGTTTATTCTTCATTCAACACATCCAAGGGACTATATGAGGCTTTGGTGAAGAAATACAAGACGGAGGATGTCAGGACCAAGAAATTCATAGTCGGTAAATTTCTGAAATATGAGATGGATGATAAGAACACCATCGTCAATTAAGTGGAGGAACTTCAGATTATTGTCAACAATCTGAAGAGTGAATAAATGATCATCAACGAATCATTCCAAGTAGCTGCCATCATAAAAAAATTACCACCATCATGGAAGGAGTACAAAAGCTACCTAAAACACAAACGCAAGGAGCTGAGCATGGATGATCTCATCATCAGATTGATGATCAAGGAGGACAACTAGAAAAATGATAAGAAGCTGATGTACGCCACACCACCTATGGAATGAAAGCAAATGTGGTGGAAGGAGGCAAACCAAACCAGCCAAACAGGAAGAGGAAGACTCCACTGAACGATGCTCATAAAGGTAACCCTGGGAAGCATATTAAGGGCGGTTGTGGGTGTGCGGTAAAGGTGGACATAGAGTAAAGAACCTTCGTCATAAAAAAAGAATAAATCACTAGTGACTACCTCGTGAATGGTAGTAAAGGTAACCGTGCAAACATTACAGAGGTTGATGATTTGTGTGCTATGGTATCTTAATTATGCATTGTCACTAAAACCAAAGACTAATGAGTGGACAGTGGTGCTACCAAACACGTGTGCATTGACATGACAACATTTTTAGCCTATCAGGAGGTTGTAATTGGTGAAATTCTCTACATGGAAAATGCTTCGGAAGCTACTCTCAAAGGAAAGGCGAAAGCGGTGCTGAAATTCACCTCTGGAAAGTAACTCACACTCGTTTGATGTTCTTTATGTATCATAAATTCATAGGAATTTAGTATCTGGATCTCTCTTGTCAAAAAATAGATTTAAACTTGTATTTGAGTCAGGCAAGTTTATCCTGACAAAGGGGGGAATGTTTGTAGGGAATTAGTATGTTAGTGAGGGCCTATTTAAGTTAAATGTAATCACTTCTACTTCTAAAATTAATGAAATTGCATCTTCTTCTGCTTATATCATTGAGTTTTCTAATATATGACAAGCTAGACTAGGACATGTTAATTTTGCCTGACTTTAACATTGAAAAAGAAAATAAATGTGAACATGTGTAGAATCAAAATTTGCAGGTTAATCATTTAGGTTTGTAGAAAGTAGCAATGAATTACTTGACTTAATATATAGTAATTTATGTGACCTAAAATTAACACATAATAAAGGTGGAAGAAAATATTTTATCACATTTATGGATCATTATAGTAAATATTGTTATGTGTATGTGCTTCATATGAAAGATGAGACTTTGGATATGTTTAAGACATAGAAGTCTGAAGTTGAGAATCAACTCGAAAGGAAAATTAAGGTGCTTAGATCTGATCGAGGTGGTGAATATAATTCAACCACACTTGCTGAATTTTATGCAAGTATGACATAGTACATCAGACTACTACACTTTACACACCTCAACAGAATGGTGTGGCTGAACGTAAGAATAGAACTCGAAACAACATGATAAATTGCATGTTGAACAGTTATGGGTTACCGCATGATTTATGAGGGGAAGCGTTGCTTACAACAAAGATCATACTAAACAGAATTCCATAAAAGATGACTAATAAGTCTCCTTATGAAGTGTGGAGAGGGATGATTCCTTCATATAAAATTCTGAAAGTGTGGGGATGTCTCGCGAATGTACAAGTACCTTTATCTAAGAGAATCAAGCTTGAACCCAAAACTGTGGATTGTGTATTCATTAGATATGCATTAAATAATGGTGCATATAGATTCTTGGTAATTAAGTCAGAAGTCTCCGACATAAGTACCAATACTATAGTGGAGTCTATAAATGTTGAATTCTTTGAGAAAGTGTTTCCGTTCAAGGAAGAAAGACATAATCAACCTACCAAAAGATGCCTCGAGGAAGTTTCATCTAGTGTTCGAATGATGAAGATTCTGATCTTAAGCTTAGTAGAAGTAAGAACACTAGACTAGCTTCCTCTTTTGGGCCAGAGTATCTAACTTACTTGACCGAGGCTGAACCTCAAACTTACAAGAAGGCGATGTCCAAATCCTAAGGCTCATTTTTGGAAGGAAGCAGTTGGCAATAAGATAGAATCCATTATCCAAAATAAAATGTGGATGTTGGTTGATCTTCCTCATGAGAATAAACCAATAAGCTCTAAATATATCTTCAAAAAAATATGACAGTTGATGGTACTATTAACAAGTACAAAGCTCGGTTGGTAGTTAAGTGATACCGACAGAAAGAAGGTATAGACAGACTTCTTTATGCCTACTCTCTAATGACAAGAATCACTTCCATCGGAATGCTAATTGCGATTGCGGCTTTACATAATTTAGAAATTCATCAAACGGATGTAAAGACTATTTTCTTAAATGGAGAATTGGATGAATAAATCTATATAGAATAACCTGAAGGCTTCGTGCTTATAGGCCAAGAATGAAAAGTTTGTAAGCTTGTTACTCTTTATGGGTCAAAACAAGCATTAAGTAATGACACGAGAAGTTTGATCACATTATATTATTTAATGGTTTCAAGATAAATGATTGCGCTAAATGTGTCCACGTTAAAGGTACTAGTGATCAGTTTGTCATAATATGCTTATAGCAGTGCACATAGTTCAGTTCCATACTATTTTAGAGAGTTCTCTCTACTATTGCTTTCATTTTCATCTTATTCTGTGAGAGAGAAAATATTGAGAGTTTTGACAGAAGTTGGAATACCGGTCGCTAGTCCCACTTAGATTGTTTTATTCTGCAGAGACGGTCGTCATAGTCTCCTAGCACTGGTGGAGGATGAATTCTGTCTTTAGGACATTGTAAATTTTGCAATCCTCAGTCTGTTCTTATTTCATTTCAATTTGTAATTGTCCTTTAATTTTTTGAGTTGTAATAATTCTTAGTATTTAATACAATCTGTTTATGCAATCTTCTTGTCTGTTTCTATCAACAATTATACTCATGAATTCTTTTAGAAAGGGTAATTTGCTGATTCTTCTCACGGTGCTAAGGTAGCTTGGGAGCAAATTTCTGCTCCTCGGAGAAATGTGCATTGGGGCTGAGAGATCTATACATTTAGTATCGAGTTGTTATATCTATACATTTTTTGCCCTTGCTTTAGGACAAGAGGTTCGCTTTGTATAGCTTGATGTCAAGCATCTCTGCTGAAATGAGAGTTTATTTTAACTATCTAACTCACTTCCAACCCTTCATGGAGTTGGAGGAAACTCCTATTACTCAGAGAGGAAGTGAGTGATTTCTATGGCCTTAAAGTGGGGGTAGATTCAACTGTTATCTCCTAACTGATCCACGGTACCCTAATGGATCCTTTTATAGAGATCTGACAGTGTTATTATAACTCTTACATGTCTTTGCAAACCACAATAATTTATATCATTCACAATGGAGAGTGGTCTAGGCCTGAGTCTAACAATGCTCACTATTTGCTCTTAGGGGGTCTTCGACCCATTAGCCATATCCTGAATTTGTAGACCTTTGGTACCGGAAACTAGCACATAAAGGTAAATTCAGTGTGGGTAGTACTTACGAAGCAATTTCTGCATCTAGAACAAATGTGGGTTGTAAGAGATTGGTTTGGTTTCCCTTTGTCTTTCAAGTGCACTTTATCACATGGTTAGCTTTCTACAACATATCCAAAAAGAAGTCAAGTGTAAGGTAAAGTTGTACTTTCAAGACCACTGGATCTGAATCTTTCGAGCATTGTTCTTTGGATGTACTCTCATTAGAAACCGTAGTTACCAAAATCGTTTCGTTCCGGTTCCGGCAGTGAACCGAAATGGTAAAGGTGGTGTAATTTTCCAGACATATTTTCTGGTGTTTCGGCGGGGACAGATGAAACAGTTAAAAGGGCGAAACACATTTCAACCCATTTTTTCAGGATTATTTTGGGCATATATAAAGAAAAATGAAGAAAATACACAAAAAAGTCACGTTAGCCTAGTCGCGCTAGGCACCACGAAGTGCAACATGTATTTTTTTATTATTTTTATTTGTCAAAGTTACATTGTAAATCTAAGGGGAATGAGAGAATATGACTCGAACTCACAACCTCTCAGATATGGGTGTGAGGGCTTAACCAACTGCGCCAACCCAACTTGTCATTATTTTTTCTTTAAAACCCTCTCTTATACTCTTTTTTTGTTGAGATAAGTGAGTTTTCTATATACATTATTTTTAGTAAGTCATTATTCTAATTGTCTTTACTTATATTATATATAATAAATTTTATAATATTAATTCATATGTCCAGGATTTTTTCTAAAACGGGAGAACGAAACACCGAAATATCTAAAATATTTTGTTTAAAAAAAATAAAATAACTATCGAAATGAAATTGATTACTATGATAGAAACATCTTGAGGAGTTGATGCATTAGTGTGGCTACAAAACGTGGCTCCTTTTTCCACTTCTAAAGTTAGCTTTAGATAAGCCATACATTGTTATCTTTGTATACCTATTGTACTTTTGTAAATGTAGTTTAATATTTTCTTATTTAAAATAAAAAGAAAGATAAGAGCACATTACATTTTTAGCCCTTGTAGTTTCACTTGATATTTTATGTAGTCCCAGCACTTTAAAGTTGAATCCCTACGCTTTCAGTTATTGTGCACCTTTGATCATTCCATTTAAAAATTGAAAAAAGAAATTTCATTAGATTTGCCACGTCATCCTTTCACTTGGACAATAATTCTACCGAGAAAAAGTAAACATGATGTCTATAATCTTTTTTTTTTGGGAAATATGTTTAAAATATCACATAGAAAATAAAACACAAATGGTTGAATGTTGAAACTTATCCTTCTCCTTCACAATTTTCTCTCTTTCTCCCTAACCCTAAATATTAAATAATAGAATTCCCAAACACAAAATTGCAATACAAACCCCTACTATTCTTAGAGGTGCAAAGCGCTGAAAATCTATACTATATATATAAATGTAGAAGTGAGAAAAATAGTTTTAGACAATACTATTCACAACGACTTTTGAAATTTCCTACATTATCCTTACACTAAAAATTAAACATAAAAAATCATATGAAGAGTTTCTCAACCATTTAATTATAGTTTTTCATTATTACTTATTCCATTTGAGATTATGAGAAACTTTATTTTTTTAATTATAGGATTTCTTAATATGATGATTGTTATATTATACTATATATAAAAGTGTAGAAGTAAGGAAAATATTTTCAGATAACACTACCCCAACTACCCCAAACGACTTTTAAAATTTTCTACATTACTCTTACACTGAAAATTAAACCTAAAAAATCATATGAATAGTTTTTCCACTATTTAATTATAATTTTTCATTATTACTTATTCCATTTGAGATTATGAGAAATTTTATTATTTTTAATTACCTGCTTTCTTAACATGAATGACTATTTTGACCATTATTTATATATAAATAATTGACGTTATTAAGCACGGTTGTTTATTAATTTTATACTAAACATATAAAATTTAACAAAATAATTTTAGTTTGTATATTAGATTTTGTTATCCAAACCTTTTAAAAACAAGTCAATTGATTAGCATCATCAACATCTAAAATTAAAATGTTGTGTAAGGGTTGTAACATCTATATTTTTTCCCTACTTTATATTTTTTGTCTAGGTTATCTTGCAATAAGGATGCATATATTTATTTCTTAGTTTTAACACTTAAAATATTTTTCTTTCCTATTTAAATATAGAATATCAATCTCACTATTTCTATAAGTCTAGAGGTTCTTACAACTTGAAAGGTCATGACATGAATAAATTTACTCAATAAATTGTACATTCAATGCTCCAAAAGATTATTTTTCATCTAACTCACTTCTATTAGTATTTTGCTATGCAATGGTAACTAAAAATAAATTCTCTCAGTGCAAATCATACTTTGTGTTTTTTCTTTTATTGAATCATTTCTTTATTATTATTTATTATCATTTTTATGTGTTATTAATCCAACAAGCACTAAAAATAAAATTTCATCAAGCGGAACGAATCTATAAAATGACCTCTAATTTAATGCTAGCCAACATATATGTGCGTGTGTAATATATATGTGATATGATGCAGTTTTACTTATATTGCTTAAGTAGTAGGATTATTTAAATTATAATCTAGGGTTTATCAATTCCATTATTCTATTATTCTTTTTTATATAATTATGATTCTTTTTTATAATCCATTTGAGTGTAAAACATGGTTTTTGTCTAAAACATGGTTTTTGGAAAATTGTGACCAGAGTTCTAATTATTTTTAGTTTTTCACTAATTATAGGAAAATATAAAAAAAGTTAAATTAGTTTTAGATTTTCAATGACCAAAGTCACATTCGTCTTCAAAAACTATAGCGATGAAAGTTACTTCGTCGCTAAAGATTTTCGCCGACAAAAAATTATTCATCGCCTTAAACTACAACGATGAATGGTCGCTCTTTGATTAGACCTTGCAGCGAGAAATAAACTTTGACGCTAAAGCCTTACCCGACACGGTTTTGCGACGAAGTTGGTGACAAAATGGTTTTCATTAGTACAACTTTTTATCCACGAATACGTGAACCTTTAACGACAAAATGTTTTGTGGCTAAAATCTCAAATTCTTGTGGTGACATGTTATCATTACCATTATCCCAAACATTAGCTAATGATACAGCCCAAAGCCCATTGAGATGACACCATCCAAACAAATTAATGACCTGCATCCAGCTACAAAAACCTTGTTTACATGAAAATCAACAACATAATTTAGGGGATATATAAGGGAATAATAGTGGTTACACGCACGACACATGAGCATTTAAACTCCGTTGGCACTGAATTTTTAAGGTCAGGGGGTTATGGAGAAAGTTTAACGACTAGTAAGAAATATGTTAAAATTTAGCGGAGTAAAATGATTTTGGGTCAAAGTACAAGGGCGAGGGTTTCATAACGAATGATGATATATTGGTAATAATAGAGGTCACATGCACAGTGGGACCATTTAAATGACGTTTATACTGATTTTTTGGGTTAGGGAGTTACTTGATGGATGAAGAAAGTTTAGGTATCAATTGAGAAAGGGTTAAAATTAAGGAATATTGTGGGTCAAAGTATAAGGACGTTTATGATATT